>FLSR01004884.1:25206318-25222375 GCA_900092035.1 Leuciscus waleckii | reverse complement strand
ATAGATAGATAGATAGATAGATAGATAGATAGATAGATAGATAGATAGATAGATAGATAGATATTTGAAACAGATGCATGGCAGCAATTTTATCATTAATGAAACAATGACCTTGTTGTCTCTAACGTTCACAATACGGAATCACACAGACCAAAACAAAAACAGACATTCCGACACTGAACGCACATTTTAAAGTAGAATAACTGGCTGTAGCATTTTTTCTTCTTCTGAGAAACAAGTATGTGAACTTAGCATGTTTCCTAAATCTCTAAAAACATATTATATAGGCTATTTTTGTGCTTTAGTACTGTCAAAATAATGATATAGGCCTTCAAAAGAGTAAACACAACTACGAGCAAAGTATACTAGGAATACTTAATTCCTTTTATCTTGATTAAAATATTGAGTACAAGTAGGATGAATTCAGGTTGATTGGGACACTTCATTGAGATGACTGGGAAAAAGTGTCCCTAAATCAAGCTGAATTTTATACAAGTCAAATATAAAGTTTTAAGGATATTTCCGAAAGTAGGCTACATAAAGTATATTTCTGAGAAGTATGCTGGTAGACTGAAATGATACTTTCTTATTTTTAGTTCAAAAGTATAGGCTACTAATAGCACACTTGAACAAACTTCTTTTTTGTAAGGGAAGTCCATACCAATCCAAATATGGACTTATCAATACCTATTATGTGTCTATTTACATGTGGTTTTAAGGAATTGCCTTTTATTTACTGTATTGTATTGCACGTTTCGTATCATATTCTTTTCCTCTTCTTAGTGACAGGTTAAGATGAAATCACAGATCATGTTTTCTCACATGAAAGCACTCATTCTCCTGTTCCCACCTGACGATGATAATGACAAAAGGAAGTGGGCTGCCCACGCTCCTGCTCTTGGAGATCAGTGGGTGGGTCTTTGGGGATAACATAGAAAGGTATGGAAGAGCTCGTCGACAGGCGACTGAACACCAGTGCTTGAAACCGTTCTCGGAAACGACTGGAGAGAAGGTTGTAGATGATGGGGTTAACAGCAGAGCTGAGGTAGAAGAGCACTCCAGAGATTATGTGCACATATTCGAATATGTTATGCATGTGGTCCGTCCAACTTGTGATGAAGCTCCACAACAGTCGGTCGATGTGAAACGGAGCCCAGCAGATTGCAAACACTAGAACCACCACGACTATAGGAAGAGAGAGAGAAGAAAGCATGTAAATCAATGTTCCAATCAACTTTGAAAGTGAGCCCTCAGATCCAAAGACTACTCTATGGGCATCGTGCCCAGAAATCCACTGGCATCTCAGTCTCTCTACTTAATTCTCATTGGTCAGTTGCAGTCAGATATTTATTTTGGCCAGAAACATACTTTACGCAATTATTCTGGCCCAGCTTTTTAGTTTCTAGCAACCTAAGATGGACTTTGCACTCTGTTGCATTCCAGAATAGGTATGTTTACACAGAATCAGAATTACACAGTTCAGAATTAATCAGAATCAGAATTAATCCAATCCGATTTCAAAAAAATCGGATTTCTGAAAATTCACTAACGTTGCAATCCAGATTCACATATTAGTTTACATGTGCATACATATATTCTCAATAAAAAACCAGCGCATTCATAGTAGTCTACCCAGTCACCACGTTCAGAACTGTGGAAAGCCACCGCAATGATACCGTGGGCTACCGCATTTTTTTTAAGCAAATATTTTATCAATATTCAGCCTCATCTACTGACCAGTTTGTAAGACTGAAAATAATAGTAAAACTGAAGTGGTGGGTCATACAAGGCGTGATTCAGAAAACAAATGAAAATATTTATTTTATCAGTACAATAAAGTTTTTTTTGTCTTCTATGAAAGAGAATATTAAGTCAAAATGCAAGCTTTGAAATGTCCCTTCCAGGACAGCAAAAGCAATGCTTAAGTATCTTTCAAACACTCAAGTAAACCCTATGGCAATTGACGAGCTTAAAGCTGATTTGAGTCTATAAGTGAATAGCTTTAATGGTGAGTAATTTGTGCCATTACAGTGTGTAATTGGACATGCTCTATAAATGCAAATAAAAGTGTCTAGGTCCCTTTCATTATGTAGGTTCACAGTCATTATATGACAAGTGGCAGACTCCTGGGAATAGCATCCTCGCCATTAAGGAAAGGCATTCAGAAGATGTCAAACACTGTGGAGGGGCACGGGAGTGCTTTAAATTGTTTGTCTAAAGATTTTACCACTCCAAAAATGAAAACCATCCAGATGGATGTTTTCAGACTTCTAAGTGATGCTCAGCAGGCTTTTACAGTGGGATTTGAATTGGAATTAGGGATGCAACTCATTTGGATTTGCCATAATGATATGCAAAAGTAAACAAAAGAAAATAAGACTGTAGTTTGAAATGACAAAGTACTCGCATATCTTAAATATAAATGTTGCGGCCATTACATTGTGTGGCCTTTATTATTAAAAGAAAGTTGTATGCATAATTCAATTTGAAATAAAAATCATACCATGTGCACTGAAGACTTTAATCTCTCTTTTAATCTTTCTCTATTTATTTAGTCTAAAACACCATTTGATTGTGAAATAATGGTGGAGTTTTATAATTTTCAGTAATTGTGCCAGGGTTGCAAAAAATAAAACTATTACATTTTGTTTTACTTGAGATAAAGCTAAAACAAAATAGTTAGCTGAAGTAGGCCTACAACTAAAACTAAAACTGAAATGAATATAAATGAAACCTAAATAACATAACAAAACTACTAAAATATAATAATAAAATATCTTTAAAATATGAATAAAAACTATATATAAATGATACTAAAAGAACACTGCTTTGTACAGTTTTGTCATTTATTTTTATTGTAAATATCAGGCCATCACTCACAGTGCATCTTGATGACCTGTCTCCTCCGTCTACTGTCCAGATGGATTTTCCAGCTGTCGTTGCTGTGGTTGCCCAGCTTGTCCTTCCTCTGCTTCTGTCCCCTGCCCAGTGTCAGACCAATCATCAGATACAGCACACTAATCATCATCATGGGGACAACGTAAAAGAGCACAGTGGTGACCTGGATCACCAAATTATACACCCATTTGGGCTTGAGCAGGTTGCAGGTAGCTGACTCCAGAACCCTCTCTGGCAGGTACAGGTACTGCAGGCCGTGAAGCGAGGTGTTTGGGATGGCGCAGAGCAGGGACAGAGCCCAGACGCTGGCGATGACCCTTTGAGCGTGCTTGTTGGTTATGAAGCAGCGGGTTTTGAGCGGGTGAATCACAGCTATGTAGCGCTCCACGCTCAGCACTGTAACGTTGAGCACGGAAGCAAAACAAACCATCTCCAATAAGAAGACCTTAAAGCAGCACATGCTTTCGCTGAAGGGGAAAGGGTAGTTCTGCCACAGCTCGTAGATTTCCAGCGGCATCCCGAAGAGCAGCACCAGCAGGTCCGAGATGGCCAGGCTAAAGAGATAAAGGTTGCTGGGTGTCCGCATCTTCCTGTCTTTAGTGATCACAGTGCAAGTGAGAAGGTTTCCCAAGACCCCTGTGATGAAGATGAGGATGTACGTAAAGGTTACGGGGAAGAAGAAAGGAGATCGTCTGGGCCCAGGAAACTAAACAGAACTTCATCCACGGTATAAGGTGACAGCCCCCACTCTCATCCCCGGTAAAGTTGAATGTAGTGCTGTTGCAGAACACATGAGCCTGGTCTGATCCATTCATAGAGTCGCAAAGGCAGATCAGATCCATCACGGGAATGCAAGGATGAAATGATTAAATGAGGTTAAAGAGCCCTTCTTGAAGTCAGCGTAAACTCAGATTGCACCTTCAGCATGATGGAGACCTGTGTCGAACAGATTTGCACAATATAAATGCAGACTAGACAATATAAAGGTTGAGGTACAGTACATTAGCAAGCAAGCTGTATGTTTTACAAAAATACTATCTGCATTTTTTCTTTAATTATTGTTATTTCCTCAATTCCGAACGGATTAGAACAATTAAACACAACACCTGGCATTGCCATTTATTTTGGAAGCTGTTAGATCCAAAATTATTGATTCGGTTTCATGAGACCAGAGTATGGATCACCAGAAGTCTATATTTTGTTAATATGGGCCTTGGAAAAGACTAAATGAGTTTCTTGTGCTTTGGCTTCAGTATACTGTATACCTATAGGTAGTTCATGTGTGGACAATAACAATGCATTTCTCTTCTCCACATTATGTCTGTGTGAGATGAGACAGTTACTCTTCTCACATCTTTTGCCAGCTCTCAGACACTTGCTTGGCATTTCTCCTGCTCAGCAAACAATCACGAAATTAAATCTTAAAGTGGGGGCTGGTTGTTTCAGGGAGTTTGTCACCTGCTTTATTTTTACACTTGAAACATTGCTTTGGTGACCCTCTTTACCATTGCCCTGTTTTGCGCATAGAAATAAGTCTTCTGACAAGTCTTTCCCAATTGGTTTCATTGTTATCAGCATTAAATCTCAGATAGTTTCAGTGGGTTATATAACACTTTCAATTGTCAGGAAATTACTTTTATTTGAATGATTTAAACTTGCACCAGAACATTTTTATTTTGTTTTGCAACTTTCAGGAGGGTGTGCTCATTTTGCAAACAACATTTTATCACTTTGATAAGAAAATCTAATCAATATAAATATATATATAAAAAAGTCTACACACCCCTGTTAAAACATAAATGTAAAAAATTAAACAAAAGATAAATCATCTTGCACCTTTAATGTAAAAATTACAACCTATGCAATGCAACTGAAAACTAAAGTGACACATGTCAGAGAAAAAAAAAAAATATAAAACTTGGAATAACTAACTGCATCAGTGTACACATAATACTTAGTTAAGCACCTTTTGATTGTATTACAGTATTGCATCTGTTTTGATAGGAGTCTATTATCTAAGCACATCTTGACTTGGGAATATATTCCCACTCTTCTTTGCAAAAGCATTTCAGGGTATCTCCTGTGCATGGCCTTTTTTGGATTTTCTATGGGATTCAGATCTGGGCTCTGGTTGGGCCATTCAAAAATATTCATCTTTCTTTGCTGAAGACATTATTTTCTTGATTTAGACATCTGTTTTGGATCATTGTAATACTGAAAGGTGAAAGTTCTCTTAATTTCAGCAGACACAAGAAGGTTCTGATCCAAATTCGACTGGTACTTGGAGCTATCCATGATTCCCTCTACCTTCACTAAAGCCACCACCAAATTACCAACACCACCATTATAGACATGGGTGCACATAACTTTTTTGGTCTGGTTCTAAAGGGAGCACCTGGAGATGCTGCTTGTTACTCACACTTTACGTGACACACTTATCCTACAAGCTGTTGTCATCACTCCTCACTTTCTTCTTTTCTCTCGAACATGGAAGATGATGATGATGTGAAGTGTTTTTTATTAACATTATTACACACAACAGCAGGAATAGTAGGCTGCTGTCACTTTAAGGCCGAATGCAAACGAAAAAGAGGAATCAATTCGGTTTTCAAGCGCTGTCTGAAGCGCACAATCTAAAGCACACCGTGAAGTCTCAATTTTCACCTCTTCTTCTGAATTTAATATTGTTTGAATATGTAAATTGGAGAGGCAAAACATGTCCAAATGATAAACTTTCATCTATGATGGTTCAACTTTGCAGTTAATCCGCGAACACATGTGTGCTGAACCGTGGTGCCCACTAGAGAATACTAAAAAAAATATTGTCTGAACTTCTTACTGAGAGTAATCTTATCAGTATGTTTTGGGAAAGTTTCCTGATCAGAGCCAGTGCTTAACCAACTCCAAACTCAAAGAAGCTGTGTATCTGTGTGTGTGTGTCAATGTCGTTTGTAACAGTTTGACTTTCGTGAGGTGAAAAACTGGCACCCAGGAGAGATAAAATGACCATCTTTCAGTTAAACTGTAGGCCAGAAACGTGACATTGATGGGTCACTTCGTGTCTAACCATGGATCCCTGTTGTCATCTGGATAATTCATGGAGATTTGCTATATGTCTATATGTGGAGATTTTCTAAGTTATCCATGTCTTAACCAATCAGAATCATTCAACCTGAGGTAATGACGTTAGTGACCTTGAGTGTGTACACAGAGAGGCCTACAAACTCCTTGCTGAGTGTTGAAGCTGACTTCTGCTGATAAAAAAAATTGCTAACAATTCTTCTGTAAAACATTTCTTCAAGTGATTGCATTTCTGACGCCTGGTCTTCATTCATCATATCTGGTCCACGGGTCTTCACTGTAAATTCCCCAAATGTATTGTGAAACTGATTTCAGACATAACATTAATTATCTACAGCAAAAATTGAGCTTTGGTGATAATAACTAATTAGGCTACTACAATAGTAATTTCTCGTTAAAGTGGAAAACGTTGGTCAAAAACATACATTTACACACAAACTGACCACCAACCGCATCTTTCAGATGCCATCTTAATATTTTTTGCTCAACTGTCACAGAATGGAAAGCATAGGATTGTGGGATAGTCTATCAAAGGCAGCGAAGGATATATCTATACTGCCTTCAAAAATCAATCGAATGAAGGTAACAGGACACATGAAGTGAAGCTAACATCGGATTTGGACGGACCTTAATCATGCCTTCCTGCTTTGGAATGCGTCCTCCGAAGGCAGCGTTTTTAGATTTCGGACGCAGCCCTGAACACAGCCACTTACCAGTTCAGTTGTTACACAGCCACTTACCCATTTTTTCTCTTAAAATGTGTCACTTTGGTTTTCAGTGGCATTGCAGCTATTATATCTTTTTTTACATTAAAGACGCAAAAAATAGATATATATTTGTTTATTTTTTTTACATCACAAAGCTTTTTTAACAGGGGTGTGTAGACTTTTTATATCCATTGTGTGTGTATATTTTCCCTCCCCCACTAAAAACAATCAATGCCATCTCATCTCAGCAAATGATTTGTAGAACATATCAGCTATTTGATTACCAAAACCAGCTGTCGTCAGAAAGGTAACAATAGCCTGTAGGCTACTAACTCTTACCTTGTGGCATTGTTGATATTAGCCCATAATTATATATTGATTAATGATCTGAACGGTTTTAAAGGTGTATCTTCACTTTATCTGACCGGCTTCCATCGGTAATCAGTCATAACAATTATTTTTACCCGCTCTACCTGATGTCCCACTTTGGCTGACCTCACTTAAAATGTAAATCGATGGAAACGCAAATCCTATTATGTGTAGCTATACTACACAGGGACAGCGAATACATTCTTACAGCCCTTTCATTCATTCATTTGAGACAGCCGATGTCTCAGAATGCCAGGTGATTAAACTTTTTTTTTATATATCAATCCACACTCCGTTTAAATTAATGACGCGTAAAAATATAGCAATATGAAATGAAAAACTACTGTATGGATGGACGTAATAATAATAATACCAGCAATTTAGGGTTCATTGTGCCTATGCATGCAAAAATATTTAAAACATTAATTACATTACTTAATAGCAACAGCTTTAAGAAAATTAAAACATTTATATAAAACATTTCATGAATGAATTGTATGCATGCATATTTCGTCTGTACTACAGCTGACTGAATTTGATATTAAAAAGGTAGGCTACTAAATAGAAATGTTACTTAAATAAATACTTCATTTAAACCTTCAGTGTTTTCAAGTGAAGAATGGAGAAAGACACGCACCTTTCCAGCATCCTCAATGCACGTGCGTCGCATCCAGCCTGGTCTTAAACTTCATGATGGAAATCCCTGTGTGTGTGTGTGTGTGTGTGTGTGTGTGTGTGTGTGTGTGTGTGTGTGTGTGTCCACAACATGGCAATAGGCCTACCATACATCCTTGACCTTGCGGAGACAATTTTTCTCCCCATAAGGAAAACAGTTAATAAATCATACGAAATGGATGGGCTCCAAACAGGACGGGCTATGCGTTATTCAGTCAACTCACACCTTTAGGTCAAACTAAAGAACCTTCCTTGCTCAAATTCATTTCAGCTGCATTCAAGCAGACATGCTCTTTTTGAGTTCTTTAAATGACAGATCTGTATTTGTATACATTATGAAAAATAAGTTGTTCACAGCACTTTCTACTTTTTATGAAGGCTGGGCCTATTTCTGAGAGTAGCCTAGCCTTCATAAAAAGTAGAATGAAATATTTTTAGTTTAGCACCAAAAACGTATTTTTCTTAACTTAAAATTCCACTTAAATAGCCTACTTACTATACTGTTAGAAAAGTCTAAGTATATTTGGCCTGAATTTGTACTCAATCTTTCGATCGAGATATACTTAAAAGTATAACTAAGTATACTTAGCTTGTTGTGTTGATTGAATAGCCTATTAGATTTTATTTAATTTTTTACATAGTTTTACATAGACTACTGTTTTATAAACTTGCATTGTTTGAAAATATTGATTTATGAAGAAAAACTTAAATGTAACAAATAATTCACTGTTGTGCAGAAGAGGCCATAAAAGCCTTTCTTGTAGTATGAGGTTATGCACTGGTGTGCGGGAGTGGCGGGGTTAAAGCCTTTCTCCTAGATCAACAGTTACCTTTCCTTCTTATATCCAGAGCAAAGCATTGTTAAACATGAGTGCATACCAACACCAAACCCAACCTACAGGAAACCAAAAGATGAGGCAAATGGGAGGGGGAGAAGAACATTAACATATTCTCCTCAATGCATGTTTGACCAGTACCTATTGTACATTAGGATACTTTAATATCTCTATAAAGTTCACCACCATTTATTTCAGTTCATAAGCTGTCAGATGAGATCAAACATGACTTAGTTAGATATTAGAACACACTATAAACAGTATGTAGTTGAACGCATATATGTCCTGTGAAACAAATGGTACAGACGTGTCATTGAGGTGCAAACGACTCTGTCTCTCCCGACAGATCTATACATGCAGTATAAAACTACTGAACGAGTAGTTTACTGAGAGTATAGCCTACTTCAAAGTGTACTTTCATAAACTACAATTTGTGCTTTAGTATTTAGTATAAACTAGTTACTCAAAGTGCAAGTGGGCCAATTTAGTCCCAAGTAGTATTTAAACCGTACACTTTATATACTTCTAGTACATTGAAATTAGTATACTTACTACATAAAGTATAATTAAAAATATACTTGAATTTACTTTAGTATGCTTAATAAAATTAGTCTTTTTGTAAGAGTAGTTTATGGGTGAGTGTATTTAAATGTATTAGGTGTATACTGTATGTCTTTGACAGTAAGAATGTGCATGTGCACAATGGCTATAAAATATATAATAGAGGTGTGCAAGATTAAAGGATATCTTCAGAAAGCCCTTTATGATCAGAAGTCAGTAGAAACTATGTGATGTTTATCTCTTTGAACTGGAGGAATAGTGTGCTCTAGATTTGGTTGACAACACTGTTTTGTATTCAATGTATACAGCAAAACAGACACACACTTGTGATGCTCTGCTCAGTGAAAACCACACAGTTCAGATACAGTATGTTGAGTTCTTTGGACTATTATGAGGTTGGTAGTTCATGTGACAAAAATAATATATTTCTTTCTTCAATACAGTAATGCAGCAACAGAACCAATACTAAAATTCAGACGGCTTGTCAAAAGCCATTTAGATGCAGTAATTCAAAGATCAATTATTGAGAATCTACCAAAAGAAGTCAGAGTATGTAAGCAAAGAGTGAAATGCAATGAGCACTGAGAAAAAGAGATTGAATTTTATGTCTGTATGCATGTTAATTTGTTTATCATTGCTTGCTTTTCAATGCATGGAAAGGCACATAGCTTTCACTAACATGTATCTGTCAAGTCAAATTTATTTGATAGATTAACTTATCGACCAAATGAACAGGAGCAATCTCAGCATCAATATTGGATCATCACAACTAAATTCAAAATTTACCGTCATTAAAATGTTATAATGGAAATAGCATGTGCAGAAAACATGTCAGATTGTTTTCCCCTATTCAAAGCAGGATTTAACCCTACAGAACGTAAGGTTACATAAAATCAGATTAGATAAGATAGCACTTTATTGATTCAGGGGGAACCCATGAACAGCATGGTACAATGATACAGATTACAACCATTTCAGTGCCCACCGATACATTTAATAACACACTTAAATGACACGCTATCTTCTTTGACAAGCATCCTTAAGCAAAGTTATTGTTTAGCAGATAGTCTTGTCAAAATGTTATTGAATTTTATGTCACAAGGGCATAACCTGTTTATAACCTTTTGAAGGGGCTTAATTCTCTATTGTGAAGGTTTCCAGGACAACCAAAGTAACACACAATACACAAAAAAATCATAAATGAGAATCATTCAGAAGGCTTAGCAGAATCTATTCTGCACAGATGAGTGGTCTGACATTGCTGTGATAAAGTGATTTTTTTATTTTTTTTTTGTCAAACTTGCTGGCATCTTTAAAGATTATTTTAGCATTTAAAAAAAAAATGCTTATTTTTTTTTTGTCAAACTTTGCTTTATTATAAAAAGTTATTTTAGCATTTAAAAAAAAAATGCTTTATTATAAAAAGTTAAAAAAAAAAGTGGGGGGAGTAAATAAAAGTGACCAATGTCTGTTTACAATTATAATTGTACCTGTATAATATCTTAAAACTTTCATTAGGACAAAAAAGGTTGATGACAATACACAATCAGCCTAATTGTTTTAATATAATGTATACATTAATACCAAAGTGCCAGTGCTGCGAGTGACCAATCAGAATCCGGTATGAATAGTTTTTTTTTTTAATCTTTAAAAAGTTGTTTTTATAGTTTCCTTAAAACTATGTAACTTTTTTATATAAATAACCATAATTAATAAGAGAGTGCAAAAACAATACATCTACATACAAAAACAATGCAACATCAGCTGTTCATAATATATATATATTATTTTTATTTTATTCAAGAAATACTGTAGATGCAAATATACAAACACCTTCAGCAGAACATAAGAGTTAAAAATCACCAATTGTAAAAACAACAACAACAAAAAACAGAGTAGCGTCTACAACCTTGGCTTGGATGTTCAGAGGTGGCAATAACTCTGAGATTTGTAAGGATTTAAAAGGAAACCCATAGATGCCATTTTTCTTCAGTCCAGGCTCATTAGAAAAACGTATCTGTGGCAACATTTTTGTAAAAAGCACAATACATTGCACTGTGCTCGTTTTGCGACAGTTTCAAAGTGAAATGCTGTGAACTCAACCAATCAGCTTGTTCAGCGCCTAAGTCCTACCCCGAAAGTTTCAAAACTTTGAAAAACTCTACCTCGTTCCTCGTGAGCAGGGACTTTCTGAGGGGGACATTTTTACCCGGAACTTCCTTAAGACCCTGGACCCTGCGGTCGAAACACACCGATAACCATCCTAAATTAGTTCCTGGGGAAAGTTCCTGGGGTGGAAACGGGGCTTAAGTAGCGCAATTAGTTTTTTAGGGAGTAATGCAATATTGTGATGCATTCATTTTAACAGCAATTTTCCACAACACTGACTATATAATGTTTGACTTTCTCAGAGTAGCAATCATTATGTCTAAGGTTAACAACTTGTAATGTAAACCATTATGTCATTTATTTAAAAACATCCAGTAAGTCAAAACGACAGCACATACATGTGCTGTAACAACAACAGTACATCGATGCCGTAAACCATGTGCATCCACGCAGAAGAGTGGAGCTGACGCAAATGCACAACCAAAACCGTGTTCTTTCGCAAGACGCATAGTTTTATTTTTTAATCGCTAGAGGGCCAAAAGTTACATGGCACAACAATACCGCCTCGTCCTGGTGTAATCACTGTAACATAAATACTCTAATGACTTATTGCTTTGCATAAAAGCTTTCAGAGTAAAATATATTGCCTAGGTAAACAAGCAGGGTTCCTCAAATCCGGTCCTATAGGGCCACTCCCCTGCAGTGTTTAGCTAATCCCACCCGATGAAGCTAATCAAGGTCTTCAGAGTTACTAGAAAATTGCAGTTTGATCAGGGTCTGAACTAAACTCTGCAGGACAGTGGCCCTTCAGGGACAGATTTGAAGAACCCTCAAAACAAGATCATATGAGTCACAAATTTCTTCAATCTTTCCCCTAGACATATTTACAGCACATATGTGACCTGACAACTGCTAACCAACTGTAACACTGTGCTGTTGTTATTCATATCCCGGTAAAAGCTTGCCTAGTAACACTTGGCTTTTGTGAGTGCATTTTCACCATGGCATGCCGTTAAAGGCTTCAGTCGTTGGAAGGAATTCATCCATGGGTAAGCTCTGTGTTCATTTGTATCAACTCTTGCACTGTTGTCATAGCAGAGATCAGTCCCAAATCCAAAACCTTGAGTCAGTCTTCAGTTAACCAACCCATTTGCATACATGTTAAATCATTGATCATGACTCAGGCTGGCCTTCTGTTTCGAGCACAACGTGTCCAATGAGGCAGTCACAATGAATCCCCTGTTCATTAAGTTTCTAATGAATCTATCAGCAGGGCTGGCTTTGATAATGGTGCAAGGCAGGGATCCAAAAGTCTGAGACCACATTGAAAATCGGAATGTTTAAACCTGGGAAGGAACAGTAAGTTTAAACGATCAAACTGAAAGAAAGCTTAAGAGGAACCTAAGCAATCTAATGAAATGTAAACATCATGATCATCAGGTACTTGAGTAACTTGACTGCTATCATTACACCAAACGGTCAACATACTAAAAAAATTCACATTTTCTCTCGAATTATGCTGATAACTTATAATGATGAATAAATTAAAGCATTTTCACTAATGGTCTCAAACTTAAAAGGATAGTTCACCGAAAAATGTCCATCATAAAAGTGCTCCACACTGCTCCAGGCATTTACATTGCAAAACTGCTTAATAACAGCCTTCTGAAGCGAAGCGATGCATTTGTGTAAGAATTTTTTTTTAAACTTTATAAAGTCAAATAACTAACGTATTCCACCTAAGTCTAAAAGCGCAACTTATGCGAGTAATGCGACGTACTGCTGATTTACGCTACGCCATGACGCACTCCGCTACTTCCGACATCATAAGTTGCATAAGTTGCGCTTCAGAGGTTTACAGGTACAAATCTTTTTTGGGGCTTCCGCTGTTAATCATAATTTGGGATATGTATGTGACCACCAGCTTCAATGTGTGATACTGTAACCCCACTCAGATTGCCTCTTTTATGGCTTCAGTTTGACAACACAGCTAGGACATTATAAAAGATAAGAAAAAGTCTCCCACATTTATAGAACCAGCAATTCATAACTAGACAGTCTAGAAAGAGCATGCGCATATTAACATCTAACATCATTTAGATCACTTTTAAATCTCATGACATGCATCTGTGCTTGTAAAACTGTGTTTTTCCACAGATGGGCCGTAAGAGAGGAACATTTCACACCAATGTGTTTGAAAAGTTGCATGTACTGAACTGCAGTCATGACTGACATAAAATATGGGTATATTTTTTATACTGTAGTATCAGTCATTTTCCTTAAATATTTTATAGATGCATTTCAAATACTTTAAATCTTTTGGATAGGTTTTTAGACCTTTTCTATACAAAATTAATTGGCATTGCAATCATGGTCCACATGGGCATTATTACAGCATTGAATTTTTCAGAGATGTGGCTGTAATATTAGTCATGCCAGTTTGTGGCTTGATTTTCTTTTTTTTAAAGCTTTATTAGCATATTTCATTGGTGTTTTCTTCTTGAGCTAAAAGAAAACAATGTAATTACACAGTCTCTGACATTGATGTGACTGATATATTATCTCTCACGTTTCGAATTACTATGTTAATAAAAAAAAATGTTTCCCAGTCATAAAGTAATACAGAATTGCTTAGTGCTTGTCAACAAGCTGTCAACAAGTTTTGCTGCCAAATCAGTGTTACACATTAATATAATGTTGATGATAAACCACATCCTCTTACATTCAAATGACTGTGTTAGCCGGAAAGCTTTGTATGTTTCTATTAATTTATGTTAAATTAATCCCATTGCAAGTTTTGTGTAACAAATAGTAAGCTAAAGTAAAATGCAAATAGTAAACTAATATATCTTCCTTGATTTCCTTACGTGGTCCGCTTTGATTTCTAGGCAGCACTGACTCCCTTATGGATCAGACTCCAGCATTAATTGAAGTTCCATGTTTCCTTTTCAGGTGCAAAGATCAAGAGGACAAGAGCTAAATTAATGGTCCATGATGTGAGTCACCATCCTGGGCACGTTGTCACCGCTTCATGTCATTCTGATAGGTGAACGATTTCACAAGCTTTTTTTTTTTTACAAAAGGTAAAAAGACAACATGGCCTATTCGAATTTTACAAAAGGTAAAAAGACAACAGGCCTATTCGAATTTTTGACTTCTTTCAACAATCTTAGTTGATCTCATTAATATGACATAGTTTAGCCAATTTGCATTTAATCAATCACTAAATAAATAATCTATAATAAATGAAATATCTTCTTAAATCGATTATGGTCAGGTCAACTAAAGATTTCTTTTAAATGGTTTGTTCTCCCAAAAATTAAAATGATGTCATTAATAACTTACCCTCATGTCGTTCCAAACCCATAAGACTTTCGTTCATCTTCGGAACACAAATGGAGATATTTTGAATGAAATCTGAGAGCTTCCAGTCCCTCCATTGGGAACAACGCAACTTATACATTCAAGGTCCAGAACGGTAGGAAAGACATCATTAAAGTAATCCATGTAAATCCAGTGGTTTAACCTCAATTTTTCTGAAGCGTCGCGAGTACTTTGTGTGCACACAAAAAACCCCAACATGATTTACCTCTATGTTTACGAAAATATTGACCTTCAATCCAGTAGGGGGAGCACCATGACGCATGCGTGTTGTGTTGACTCAAGACTGGAAGTTGTTCCGTGAACACGCTTGTGGTAGATTTTTCCTTAAACCTAACTATCTGGGTCGTCTCCAATCAATGTTCCCTGGGTCGTCTCCAATCAACGTTCCCTTCTAAGTCTACCTGGGGCGTCTCCAATCGACGTTCCCTGGGTCGTCTCCAATCAATGTTCCCTGGGTCGTCTCCAATCGACGTTTACTATATAGTCTACCTAACTAACTTGCTTCCCTTACTAGCTTTCTTGCTGCGCAGCAATGATCGACAAACAGACTTCAGCAAATGTCCTTCAAATGCTTTAATCACGGCCGGAAGAGTTCCCTAGCAGTTCTCAGGGAATCTCTCCCAAGAAGCAAGGCCGGAGGATCTCAGACAAATTCCATTGAGAATCCCACCAGCTAACACGAATACAACCGTTTTTATAGAATAAGGAGGTATGGCAAAAATGTCTTGCTGCATTACATAATTTCCCCACAATTTGATTGGTTTTCATAGACAAACCCTTCTGTCACTAGGTAAAGCAAACTTTGTTTTAATGATTACTTCATTGTTAATCACAAGGTTCAAATTTAGTCATCTGTCTAGTTTCATTTCCCATATTTCTTATTTTTACACTCACACAACCAAAGTAAAAGGGATATGGCAACACAACATACAACATTCAAAAACACAGGACAGAACGTTTTAGTACATTGTGTTTCAAAGTGTTATCATGTTAGGCCTGAAAAGGGAAGTAAGGTTAGGTGTTAGAGTTCATATTAGTTTGATATACAGTTTACTATTTTATTCATTAAAAATCCACCACAGCATGTGACTCAAATAAAAACTCTGGTTACTAGCGTATCCTCGGTTCCCTGAAATTACGTGAACAAGCATTGCATCAGAGATTCAATATTATAAAAAAAATTGTTAAGTATTTTGTACTTAGTTGCTTGGAGTCAATAGTTTTATTTGTGTTAACGTAATGAAACATGGCAATATTTTTTGGCCAGGTTGTCATACAAAGAAATTATGAACATGTGCGAACACAAGAGAGAACCGACGAAATATCAATAACTAATTTAGTTGTTGTCAGTGTATTCTTTTCCCAATGTGATCCTTTTGTTTTTCTATGCATTTTTTTCTTTTGCATAGTAAAATAAAACCTGTAGCTTTAGTTAGC
>FLSR01004884.1:25161787-25206293 GCA_900092035.1 Leuciscus waleckii | reverse complement strand
GCCAAATATATTTTTTACAGATAAATCTGTATTTAAGAAGCATTAATATTATTATATAGGCTAATATTAGAAATACTTATTCATAATTATCTTGTTTTTAATAAGAAAATAATAATCTTATAAAAGTAACTGCATAACTTAAGTCATGCTGGGGGAGCTCTCAAAACAGCAACAATCTCCACTATGAAATAAGCTAGTTGGGACAATATTGTTGATTAAATTTTTATGTAGATTCCAAATCATTTACATGTTGCAGTATATGTGACTCAAAAAGCCCTGTTGTATAAAATGTAATTCCTTTTTGGCAGAGTAACAGGCATTCATTATAATTTCAAGTGTATTCAAGTTTTACAATCTTGATAGCCTATTATACCTACAATTGGCTCCATTATCTATTGTAACCATATTGTGACAATAAAGTTCAGGGGTAAAGTTCTTGGTAATTGTACCTCTTTACTGTGCTTAATTTATACTTAATACATCATTATATTGGAAGTTGTACTACTGAAAATACAATATTGAAATATAAAAAATACTTTGTAGCCTTTACAATTTTAATTTACACATCTAAAGGACAAAGTACATATTATTCATATTTTATTGAATATTTAATCAAAATTAATCTAACTTTTCTAGAATCTAGAACTAATCTAGAAATCAGTCTCCTAGTCATTTTAACTAAACTTGTTTTCTTTAAATATCCAGTCATATATTTTTTCTTTGGCTACACATATTAGTACTATATTTCATTTCACATAAATATTTACATTTTTGTATTATATTACAAGTTAAATGTAATTTCTTTATGCACCCCGATAAAGATATTCTATATTCGGACTTTATTTGTGTTGTTTTCAGAGGTGGAATTTGTTCCCAAGCTGTTGATTTACAGTACGTGATGTTCATGTGAGCTGTCGTTTACCTCCCCCATGTAAAGACCATTTGGCACATTTGGCACAGGATCCGCTCCATACAACTGGCCTGAAGTCAAGCATTATGAAGACATGTGAGACAGGTTTAATCATAGAAATGTATAGGGACAGATTTTTGGCCCTCATTTGGACTTCTGTTCCCCAAGGGGTATCTCTCATTTGATCATTAAAATGAGATTAGAAATTAACTTCACTGAAAAATTAACGTAAATGCTTTTCATGCTCTCCCCTTTCATCTCTGTATCATCTTTTATATGGACCATATTATGCAATTTGTTTAACAATAGTCAGTGTTAAAATGTTCACAATTGCAATAAATGATAAAAAAGAGAAGCACACAATATCTCCCATGACAGCAGGGGCATAGGAAAGGAAATAACACAAAAATGAATGATGTTCTCCTCATATTGTGTCTTGTAAAACCTAGTTTTGAGTCCATTATATTTGATTGGGTTACCAATTAAGTGCTCTCATGAATGTAAGCTTTCATAAACCAATAATGCAAGTTCAGGTTCCGTTTTAATACATGGCAATATTTAATACAAGTTCTTACAGAACTTGTTACAGAACTTGAACTTTAAAAAAAACAAAACAAACATGCATGAACACCGAAAGTATGTTGAAAGATACAGTACAACTTAACTAAATATACCATGTCTCATGTAATCGCTCAATCAATGTTTCACTGCGGAAAGACGTCAATAAAGAGTTTGAGAACAATGTCACATAACTTTTCATTTACCTCAGGAAAGTTATCCAGTGTTCACAGTTCGTTAGTTAGCTATATTAAAAAAGCTTATTTACTGTTAATTTTTGAATAGATTTGCCATGAAGACAAGAGTGTATGTAAACTACCCTACCTTATGTGCAATTCATTTGGGTATACAGTAATTTTTATATCTGAAAATAAATAGCAGGTGAATATAATATCTCTGTTGTTAATTTTAACCTCTAATATTATAGAAATGTACCAAATGAGAGGGTCCCATGTATAGTTTACAGCATTATTTGGGAGAGTCTTTTTTTCATAAGAAAATCGAACTGTCGGTATTGGTATCGGCAGATGTCATTCTGAATAATCGGCTGTCTGTATAAGTGGAGAAATTTAGTATTGGTGCATCTCTATATTTTATTTTATTTGTATTATTCAAAATAATTTTAAATTGAACATCAAAAATGTTGGGATAGACTTTATAAATGTATAAACTCTATAAACTGTTTCTCAAAGGCCTGGTTTCACAGACAGGGCTTAGATTAAGCCAGGATTAGGCCTTAGATCAATTAGGACAGTTAAGTAGCTTTTAGAAACGTGCCTTAGGATAAAACATTACTGATGTGAATCTTGAGACAAAACAATGGCGCTGACAAGTTGCTTTCAGTTAAAAGAGCTCAAACATGCCTTTTAGTCTGGGACTGGGCTTAAGCCTTGTCTGTGAAACCAGACATAAGTCTTATAAGTCCACTGTATTTGTATATTTGTGCAAAGAGACTTGCAATGTAGAGCACATTTATGTTTTCCCACTGTCCTGATTTCTTACTCGCTGCTCTCGGATGCTCTCGGATGCAAAGGTCAAAGCAGTTACGGGGCCATTAAGTCATAAAGCAGTTTTAAAACAGAACGCACCTTTACAGGGAAGAGAATATTCACAATATTAAATAAACACAATAAATAATGATCGCTATGTCTGAGCCCTGATAATCAATAGAGATTGAAGTATGGGAAGCTTCGCTGTACAAACACGAGCTTTGAATTTTGCCTCTTCATGCCTGGCGTGAGATACGTGCTTTGTGTTAGAAGAGTGTCTGCTGTCACATGTGAGGGTGTCTGCAATGACAATCATCACGTATAATGACAACGGAAGAGGCTTGGTTGATAAGCAGTTGCAATGTTGAAATGAAATTGCATCATCAGGTGTGGGCGCCATCACAGTCTCAGATTGAAGCCTTTCGACCATTTATACCACCATTTTAAAAAACAGATTGTGCAACATTTGTCTAAACATGTCGTGTAGTTGAACCGAAAGTTCTTGTTCATAATTCATTTGAGAGGGTGTTCATAACATACATCATGCTGTCATAATAAACCTTTCTGATTAATGATTGAAGGGTTTATCAAGACTAGACAGACATCAGTCTGTACATCCATTTAAATGTTCAATGTGTCAGCATAGTTAACTGAACAAAGTATCTTTATATTTGTACATATCTACATAAAATGACTATTTTAATTATGATGATTACTAACTCTTTCTCCACCATTGACAACATTTTCCGTGATTTATGACATAATGCTTCCACGTCATTGATGAGTTTTTCCAGCGATCCCTGTTTTCACTGTTAAATGGACGCTGTTACGGATCTTATGAAATAGAACAAAATTTCCGGATCCAAAAACAAGCGAAGAAGAAAATCTGCTTAATAAAGAAGTAGCTTACGCTCAAGAAGTCGATCACCAAACATTCAACAGCATATAAATAAAAACTGCCTAACGTTACAGAGTAAACTTTTTACCCACAAAGAGTAATATGACTGTGTGCAAGCTTTGGATGGACTCAGTCTACTCTATCTTTGTTCACTTGATCGTTGTTCTGAATTTGATCTTGGCAAAATATTTGGCAAGTGTTTTTTTGTTTTTTTTGTTCAAAAACTTTCCCACATTCAACTGTTGATAAAAAAAGAAAGAGTGAAGCTAGATTTTTCGATTTTTTGTGGCTCTGTTCTTTCTTTTATATATTGACTGTTTAAATATCATACAACAAAATATTATGGTGGTCATGAAAGTTTTGTGAATATAATCAAAAATGCTGACGCTGACTGGTAAGTTTTTTGGTAAATGCTGGCGTGGAAAGAGTTTAATAGGAACTTTTGGTCTTCCCTCTCCTGCCCTGAGAGCATATTGATTTTATTACAGTGATTTGTGATAACTGTACAATGAAATTATCTTTAGTTCTCTTTTTAGTTCAAACATGATCCAGGGGACATGCAGCAAGAATATGCTTGTTCAAAAACCAGATCTGCTTTGTTGTACAGTTCCAGTCGTTAACAACTGGTTTTGTTGGTAAAATGTAATTTATTCCTATGATGGCAAAGCTGAATTTTCAGAATTATTCAGCTGAATTTTTCATTGCTCCAGTCTTCAATGTCACATGATCCTTCAGAAACCATTCTAACATGATGATTTTCTGATCAAGAATTTTTTTTTATCAATGTTGAAACAGTTGCTGCTAATATTTTTTGTGTGTGGAAACCGTGATATATTTTAAGGATTCTTTGACAAAGATCAAAATAATTTTCTTTGATTTTTCTTTTCCGTAGCAATAAAAAAGTATTTACAGTCCATTTGGAACAATTTGATGCTTTACTGAATAAAAATACTCCTTTCTTTTCAATAAACAAAACTTTTGAACGGTATATATTTGTTGTAAAAAAAACAATACTTTTGATGATTTTAAATGCTCAAACAACAGAATCGTAATTTAACAGCCTAACACATAGAACAAAAACTGGGCCAAATACCGTATTTCTTTTATATCTTAGGCATGTGACAATTGACAAGATAAATTTGCACCAAAACACAGTGGATTTAAAGTGATGATTTTATGGTTAGTTACATATTTTTTCTTGCTGTCCGTTTCCCATTCAGAACATTTTAAAATCATGACCCCTTCAAAGCAATGTTATGATCTTCTTTATATTTGATTCATATAGATCACTCACTTTGGGCCCAGAGAAAGTCTGTTTTCACTTTTGAACTTCCTTAGAGGAAGAAAGCAGCCATGGTGGTTACACAATGAAATATGAGATCATTATTGTAATATTTGAAAAAAAAGGGTACTCAGTTACTGAAAATGTAGTCATAGGATCAAGGAAGAATGGCCTACAAACAAAAAGAAAGGTGTAGCTTTGTTTTGATATTTGCTTGCATTGGTATTCTCATTGGATTTAACTTGCTCATAACACAAAGACACTATTGTGTGCGTATTGTGTGGTTATTAATTAACCCTAACTAGAGAATGAAGAACAGGCCACTAGGCAAAGCTAACTAGAAGATCCATAAAAGTGCATGTCACAACTACAGATGAGGTCACGTAGCATTTATGAATTCTGTTTTACGACATTGTAAAATTTATCCTCTTTATTCATTAACAGCAAAGAAACAGTGACAGGCTCTGATAGGTTGCTGCTCCGGGACCGTTCCCTTTATAAGAGGAGACAGAACAAGGAGAAAGGCAGAGATTGCTGGGACAACAACTGAAAAACATACTAAGCTAAATCATTCCCGTGAAAGAACCCGTCAGCATGAAGACCGTCCTGTGTGTCGCTTTCCTCGCCGTGTCTCTTTGCCTGGTCTGTGAGGCTGTACAAGTCCAGGTAAGCTCAAGCTTTAATAGCTAGCATTCATTACTGCTTCTCTATTATTAAAAACTTACTAGTCACAATTATCCTCTATACTTATTTCCATATGATTTATTGACAGTTTGCATCTGAGCTCATTTTGTAATGACTTTATTGTATTCTCCTTTGAGCCAAATGAGTCATTTGAGCCATTTATAAAGAATCATTCATACAAATTTCATTAAGTTTAACTCCAGCTGTTAAACTTGACGCACTGAACTCATCAGTTTTTTTTTTCTACAATCATCAACCTGCAGGAAGGCGATTTTTCCTTTTCATTGGACTCTGTGAAAGTTCTCCAGCAGTTGACCGATCAACCACGGACACAAAACCCCCGGTTGGCCAAGACGAGCTACTTTTCTGTATGTTCCAGTCCACCCTGCCACAGGAGTTTGGCCCTTGTGCATGAAGAAAGGAGCAACAATGTCCTTTGCTAGGCTAGGTAGGAGTCTTGGTTTACTTTTTAATTTGTGCACAATAAATAAAGAGTCAATAAATAACATTGACTAACTTGAGTTATTGTTTTGTCTGTTTCAGCATCTGTGCCTGTGGATATCTGTGAAATATGTGCTTTTGCGGCTTGTACCGGCTGCTAATTCTTCCCATCATCCCCTCGCTTGATCATCCACTTAATAAAAAGCACATATTTTTAAACAATGTTCTCATAGTTAGTTGACTATTATAAGTATGTCGCCTAAATGGCAAAACTGAAAATGACAGCACACCGTTTATGAACTGTTACTTAAACTTCCTTCCCCTCTTTCCTTTCCAACATTTTGTTTTGTTACAGCACATATTTCATTTATTTAACAAAGAAGTGTCTTTTTTATGTTTTCTATTTCTCAGTTTTGCTGGGTTTTATACTCCTTTGTGTGTGGTAATGCCTCAGTGTTCAATAAAATGCATTGAAATTGTGTGCATTTGCATTTTGTGTGTTATTTTTATTGTTGAAAGAATATTATTGACGTTACACAAATATTTTTTGATATTTACTGCCGAATATCTCGGTAACACTTTAGATTAATGGTCCATCATTAATGGGTAACTATTATGGAAGTGATGCAGGACAAGTGAGTAATACTACATTAAATGGATAGTTCATCCAAAAATGTAATTACACAAAAGAAGATATTTTGAAGAATGTCGGTAACCAAACAGTTGATGGGGCCCACATTGATATCCTTTTTTATATATGGAAGTCAATGGGGTCCATCGACTGGTTACCCATATTCTTCAAAATGTCTCCTTTTGTGTTCAGCAGAAGAGAGAAATTCATTCAGGTTTGGAACAATTTGTGGGATAGTAAATGATGACATCATTTTCATTTTTGGGTGAACTATCCCTTTAACACTTCAGCTACTACTAACTGAGACATGAACAATTGTCTTTTTTACCCTGAAATGGTCATAAAATGTACACTAATAACTCAAATGTTTGCTATAGGCACTCTTCAAAAACTACGTGTGATCTGGAGCAGTAATTTTAAAATGAAGAATTAATTTAATTTTTTTCACTTTAAAATAATTGACCAGATACCTAGTATAGTTTTTTAAGAGTAACACTTGAGTAATTACCAGTGATGCATTTTATAACCATTTTCAGAGTACCATTATTTGAAAGTTTTGCCCTGTTCTCTTTGTATCATGTGTTTTTGTATTGTAGAAAGAATATGATTGACATTACAAAAATGTTTTTTGATTTTTTGAACAGCCAAATCTTGGCAATTAGTTCACTTTAATGGATAAAAGTATTCAAAATGCTTCATTCAAGAGGTGCTCAGGATGTCTGAGTGAATTCGTCCTCAACCATTTCATGCCTAACTTTTTGATTGACTAGAAGGGAGCTCGCAAACTTCCTCATATTTATATTCTGTATCCTGTCAATTTGAAAGCAACATATGCCATGAGTTCTTAATGAGGTTTGGTGGGCCGTTGCTCATAAAAGATACATTGAATGTTGAGTGACAGGAACATTAAGAGTGTATTTACTGATAGATGTGTTCTTCACTGCTCATTTAAATATTATATTTTTTCATTAACTTCTTGAAATGAAATCTTTCAAGCATGAATCTCTGCCTGTGTGCAGAACAGTATGTGTGAATAGTGAAAAACATTTCTGCCGAGTGCATCAGAACACCCTCACATTTAGCCAGGCTCATTAAAAAAACATAGCTACCTGTGGCAACATTTTTGCAAAACGCAAGATATGTTGCGTCATACACGTTTCGTGACAATTTCAAAGTGAAATGTCCTGGGAGTGGGGCTAAAACTGTGTTTTTTGTGTGTGTGTGTTTTTTTTGGAACAGATTAATGTGAGTATGGTCATATTAGGCCTATACGTACAAACAGACGTTGGAGTTTGTAGGTGTCACTGCAGTTCTGAATTGGAATGTCCGGTGAGTGGCGCTAAAAGATTAATCCTCATCATGTTTTAAAATACGTATATTTAAACCCTAAACCCTAAACCTACCCGATAGTGTTAACAAAAGCAAATGTGACATAAAAACGCAATCGAAACCATAGCATTTTAGCTCTTTTATCGTGACTTGTTTTTCAGTCACACTGTAAAAAATCCAACTTATGGTTTGTATGAAAAATTCAGTTTTTTAAGTTTATTCAACTATTTAACATGAAAAAAGTTGAGAAAAGTTGAGATAACTCAAACACGTAAGTTGAGAAAACTAAAAAATGTCCTGCAGCTGGTTGCCTTGCTTAAACTTTTACGTTTTTTCAACTTTTTTTTTTTTTTACAGTGCAAGTGGCCTACAGTAGGCTACCTGAGCTACGCAAACTCCAAAATATATTCGTTTACAAATCATGCACTATGGTAAAAAGTGCTTTGAGGTCATAACATAATTGCGCAAAGTGCCGCGTGAAAACAATTCTTTATTAATCCAAAATATGCCCATGTAATCATAATTGTGTGTGAACATTTATGTTCAAAAATGTTGCCACAGGTACGTTTTTCCAATGAGCCTGTGTTGCATAATACACACATTCTTGATCATTAGGCCACATAAGAACCCAAACCTGTTTGCTGTGCAGCACTTTCTGCAAAAGCAGCCACCTTGATTTGATGCCCTGTGCTTTGAGTAAAAACTTATTAGGTACAATGTTCTTTCTGCGTTCGGTTCTGTGTTTGCTCGTAAGCTCAGGAAAGAAGAAGCAAGCCGACTGCTGATGGAACTATAATTTGTCTATTTTGAAAGCGTCATTGAAATGGTGAACAAACAGAATGGAGAGTTCCATTTCTTTCACTTTGAAGGTTTTGGTCATTAGAGAGGATTTCTCTTCATGTCCAACCACAACCAGCCCTAAAAATATAGGGGACTGTCTATTTTTCTGTTTTGTTCATGTCTGTGTTTCTAGGTCAGCTTTCTAGTTTGTTTATTAGTTGTGTCATCCTCTGTTCCCTGCCTGTTTGTCACCATGGTTTTTGATTGATTTGAGCATTTTCTGTTTAGGTCTGTATTGTTAATTAGCTTTACCCTCTGTTTCAGTAAAGCACATGTGTGTGTGTGTGTGTGTGTGTGTGTGTGTGTGTGTGTGTGTGTGTGTGTGTGTGTGTGTGTGTGTGTGTGTGTGTGTAAAAAATGTACTCGCAAGACTCTTTTATCAACAACACTCCCATTTGCTGATAGTGATTGTAGGAAGGTTTGTTTGCATCATTGAGAATCCAAGCCATCACAGGTGCAGACTAGTGGATCCCAAAAGAGCATTTGAACAAAAAGTTCTAAATTAGAACTAAAATATAGTCATATTCTGTTGTGTTTAGAGCAATCGCTGTCCTGGGGTTTTCTGATTGAATGCCGTCTTGGCTGCAAGGCTAACAATGAGGAGTGGCAATATGCACTGATGCAATTTTTTCCAATCTCTCTGTGTTTTATTGCAGAGCTACTATAGTCCAGTGGATTGACGCAAACACAATATCCTGCTGTGTCACTGTCCAGTTTTGTCAGAATTAAACTGATGCATTTCTGTTTTATCCCCATGCATTATTAGATCACAAACAGGCTCACTTCTCAAACATACTGACAACAAACACATTATGATTCAAATAAACTATTTATGCATAGGCTCCCAGATGCTTTTTTTAAATTGCAGAACTTATTTATACATACATACAAGATCATGGAAATTAAGCATGGTTGTATCTCTTAAGATGAACAATCATAATGACAAAAACAGGAAATAAATATCATGGATTTGCGTACATCAAAATATGGAATTATATAAAAGTACAATAATAAGGTTAAATCATAACTTTGAATAACTTGTCACTTTTTTTGTTTGTTATTTAAGTCAGAAGATAAATTCAGCAAGAAAAACAACAGCTTTGGGTTTTCATTATAAAAGATATCCTCTGAGGACGAAGGTGTGGGTCACATTTGTAGAGCTAAAAACATAAGAACTTAAGTCAACCCAAAATTGATTGGTTATACGACAATCAAAAAATAAATGGGAAGCTGTTTCTTCAACAAAACCACAAAAAATATTTAGAAAATATTTAGAAATGGATTGATTTCATGAAGGATTTTTATAAGAAATTTTCTAATTTCTTTCTCCAATTTACATTTGTTACAAAGAAACCCCAATATAATTTACCCCTTGTCACAATAAGAATAATTATTTTTACAATTATTACAATATTTAATATTATTAAAAACTTTATAATATTTTGTTAAATGCAGCTGCTCTTCACTGTTTTATATAAATTGTGTTTTATTGGTGTTTAACGTAAATGTCATCATTGTTTTTGTGCCAAATACTCTGATTGCAAGTAAAATGCATTTAAATACCACCAAAGTGAGCTATTTTAGTAGTTCGAAGAGTAGCTCTTTGCTTTTTAAATAGAGCTTAACTATAGTTGAACTATTATATGTTATGAGAAGCATGTACCTTGAGAAGCTACAGGTTAGCGTCCCTGCAGCCATTTTTCCGTAGAACTACTAATGTATCAACCCCTGACAGCCCTACAGTTTATAGGGAGATGGCCTTGTGTACAATCTAATTCCTAAATCCCAGTTTGCAAGCCAGCCAGCTGACATCTACGTCCTGTATGTGCTCATAACAGATGGATTTATGAGATTAACTAGCACTATTCATCACTTCATGAGTCATGACAGGGCTGCATATGATTTAGCCATGGAGAAAACACGCACATCCTCTTTTGTTATTGAAGAGGAGCTCAGAATGTAAATGACAGGCTGTATGCAACCACCAGATCATAACATAGTAACACAATAAGCACTCTTCATATAGCTTGACCCGATGTAATTCTGGATTCCCTCAATGCAATCCCTCTGTGAAGAGCCACACTTCTGAGACTGAGAAAATGAGAGCGCTGATCATTTTCCTCTTCCTGACCACAAGCTAATCTCACAATGTGTGCAGGTTACGGTGAGTCAAAATTGGTCCATTCACACAAACCGCTTTCACTTTGGAGGCTGGATCGATTGACAGTTTGTTTGGGAAAACTATTACTAGCTTCATTGTCAAGCCAGTGTGATTGTGGCACTGCAATCTCAAAGCGTTTCTGAATTTGATAAATGTGAGTGTCTTGTAGGAGTGGATATTTAATATATTGGAAATCTGAAAATCTGGGTTCTTTATAAGTTGGTCCCTCACATCCATTCTCTGTCTGATTGCCGTTATGTTAAGTGTGTGTGGATCAACCTGTTCGCCTGTCTTACAGATTGCAATTGAAATGATCGTCTTCTTCGTCTGCCTTCCTGAAACCCACATGACAACTACTTTTTAATAACCATTTATTATCATATCATATAGTATATCTGACAAAAAACTGATTCTTTTTTTTTTTTGTCAGATAGGACACGTGTTACAATTTAATAAGATATTATAATTTGCACAAAGAACATTTATTTTTTAGACTACTATGATTGGAATTAGTATTCCTCTTGGAAATATATATATTTTTTTTTTTTTACATTTCAGCACATGTTTTTCCTTCTTGAGTGTATTTGTAATCCCCAATATTTTAAATGGTTATGCTGATTATTGTAACACTGACATCTTTTAAATACTAGCAATCCTTTTAAATCTTTCAAATAGATTTATGATGATTTAAATGGGAATTATTTTTTTTTTATTACAGTGGGTTTAATATTTTATTGACAGACAGCTACAAATAAATACTCATAATGAGAATAACTGAGAATGTTGAGAATTTAAAAGTATGTCAGAATATTATGGGACTTGGTAATAAGAACTTTAAGCAAAACATTTATTTCTTTGTTTTGGTTTTTCGGAGTAAATACTGTATGATGCAGATATGGCCTTGACAGGTTTGTTATTGTCAGTTTCATCTGTGCATATTTTAATTAAACTTTCATGAATATACCTTTTAGAGGTAAAAGTATCGCACATTGACTTTTCAGTCAGACTAAGACAAGATTATTATTATTATTATTAGTCGCCTGATTTCAGTGTTCTAGTAATTGGAAGATTCTCTGTATATCAATTGAACGTGACATTGATGAGAAATTATTTGATGTTCCTCTTTTCAGCTATTTATGAATGGCTGAATCCTGAATGTGATTCAGTGTATAATTCCGCTTCAGACTTTCAACATCAATAAATGTAAATGTAAATGTAATCTTAGGAGGTCTGCATCCAAATGTCTGTCAGTTTAAGTGTGTAGTAAAAAAGTCTTTTATGACTAGTTTATGACAGACCCATGTGGGAAAAGAAACTACTTTGCAGTGAGGGACAATAATTCACATCTTGACTTCTTATTGAATTTCTGTCTTATTGGGACAGTGGGTACAGTTTCTCCCTGGAGGCAGTAAAGACCCTGAAAAAGCTTATGGAATTTGACATGAGTGCTAACCCGCGACAGACCTACGGCGATGCAGCGTCCCTATGTGCCGACCCTGACCTGCCAGGAGAGTTCAGAGCTGTGCGAAAAAGATAATGCTGACGAAGTCTTCCAACGTCTGGGTTGGTGTGCTGTAAAAATCACTGATGCTGTCTTTTAATATAATTATACAAAAATAATACATACTACCGTTCAAAAGTTGTGACAGTAAGTGTGACAGTAAAGATGTACAATGTTTAAAAAATCTAATTTTAAATAAATGCTGTTCTTTTGAACTTTCTATGCTATATCCTAAAAAATGTATCACAGCACAACTATTTTTTTTTACCTTGATGATAATAAGATAAGAAAGGTTTCTTGAGCACCAAATCAGCATATTAGAATTATTTCTGAAGGATCACGTGACACATAATGATGCTGAAAATTCAGCTTTGACATCACAGAAATAAACTACAGTTACTCTTTATTTCAAAAGTCCAATTTAGATATTCTACTAAGTAACCTTGCAACTACATGTCAACTAACTGTCATTAGAGTATTAGTATACTGTTAGTAGACTGTTAGGTGTTGGGTTCAGGTTAGTAGGATAGGTTGACATGTAGTTTAAAAGTTACGGTAACACTTTAGTTTAATGTCCATTCTCACTATTTTAGCATGCATATTACTAGGATATTGGCTGTTTATTAGTAATTATGAAGCACATATTATGAAGCATCTACTAGCAGAGTGTAACTGGCCCATGCTAACAAGCAAAACCATGACTTCCTGTTTTTTCTCATATTATATGTTAGATTTTGAATCGAGCACCAAAAAGAGAGCATGAAAGTGTGGAAGTGTGTTTCTCTGTTCAGTGCAACAGTTAACATGTGATTTGTCATGACGCACAGAAATCTTTTGAGCAAACACATTTGTGCTTTCATCTTTTCCCCTCATGGAGCAGCATCAATGGGCAGCCTGATTTCCCTGTCAGTCTCCCAGGCACGCATTACCTTTCCCCAGCAGTGGCAGGCGGACAGCAGAGGTGAGGAATAATCACCTTAACTGTGATTCTGCAGCCGCCATTATAGCTCTGGCAGAGGCCTGGACAAAAGAGCTGACGGCCGAGAATATTTCTCTAGTTTTGGTGCATCACGCGCTTCCTCACATTTTTTTTCTGAAAACCGCAATACATTTTTGATGAATAGAAAGTTTAAAAGAACATTAGGCCTATTCACTGTTAAGACCGAATGCTTGGATCTACCAGTCATACAGTATACTGACACACACATATATATATATATATATATATATATGATCAATGATCCATGACAACATGACAACTTTTTTTTATAAGTTATTCAAGATTCAACTCATTTATTTCATTCAAATCAGTCAGTTTAGTCATTTAAGTTGAAATTACTTAAACATCCAAGTTGATTGTATATTAAAAAATTTAAGGCAGCAACTTTTTTACAGTGTTTATTTGAAATAGAACATTTAGTAGCATTCTAAATGTCTTCACTTTCACTTTTGATCAGTTTAATGCGTCTTTGCTTTATAAAAGTATGTTTCTTAAAAACATTTTTTACAAAAAGAACTTAATGACCCCAGTCATTTGAACAGTATTATAGATTAAAAGTAAGTGATGTCAACATGAACTCAAATATTTTTCATCAGAGAGGTTCTTAATCAAATGATCTGAGCTGGTATGGAATCACGCTGCTCTTCATCCTTATATGGCAGCAAATTGTCTCTTTTGTGTGCATTTTTATGTTTTCTAATGAATATAAAGCGAAACAAGTGTCAAGTCGATACTTAATGAAATATAACTCCAGTAGGTGTCATAAGCTTTGACAGAGTAACTTCTGAGCAGTAAAATTGTACTTTAGGGAGGCATAGAGATCTTGTTGCATGCATAATTGTCTCTTTGTAAACAAGGCTTCTCTCTGTAATGGGCCATCTCTTTTATTGCCATCTTAAAGGCTAGACTGTTTTATTGGCTGAATGTGAGAGCACTCCAGAAGTTTTCAGAGTGGATAAGTCACATTATTATCAGCAAACATAACACAGGGTCATTAGACAGAGGAGGCTGACTTTTATAACGCTCTGTCAACAGTGAAAATCATCAGTCCTATAGACCCCTGTGAGATCTGAGCCAACACGGCCTTCTGTTTCTGAGCGCACACACACCCAGCATCCTGCACATGGAGCACACAAGTTCATGCATCAGTGTCATCAAACATGCATGATCACTCATACAGAACAGTGAGTGAAATATAACAGGGTAAAACACATTACTAATTATATTTTACAGAGCAAAGAGAAAAATATGTATTTAAGTGTGTTTCATTGAATGTTTGGGTCACATGGTAGCCTACAAATCTTTTTTTCAAAGAAACAAAATGTGGTTTTGAATGAAGATATACTGCCCCCTAGTGAATAGAAACTATTACTATTACGTACATATACATTAGACCTGTGCTGTGCCCAATCCTGTTCCTGGTGTACGGTGGTGCCACATACATATGATTTTTTCCACTCGGTTATGTGGTAATAACGAGATGTTATGTATTGGAGATCTACCTTCATGCGAAGTTCAGCTCCAACTCTAATCAAACACAACTGAACCAGCTAATTAAAATCTTCAGGTACACACAGAGTTAACTGAGTAGGTATTTATTTTAAATAAGTAGGCATGTTCAGTAGTTGTAGTATAAATGTGTGTTGTACGAAGCAATCCTGCATACTACATTCGCCATGTTGTCATTATCATGTGACCTTCCAACGTCAGTTACGTCGTTTCACTGCCATTCACAAATCGCATATAGCCTACTCTCAGGTAGCCTAGCCTACTTATTTTGAATAAGTATGTATAAGGATAATTACTTCGTGACCGCAAAAAAAAAAAGAAAAAAAAGAAGTAGTCCTACTCCTACAGTTAAACATGTTGTAGGCAATTAGATTTATAAGTGAAATTCCAGGCGCTGATGTGCTGGATGGAGTCAGGGTCATAATACCTCAATTATAGCAGACTATAGCCCTCTTTGATACTTTAGAAGTTAGATGCACGTTTTGACATTTAGGCCTATTATAATTCTTCCCAAAAGGATAACCCAAAGTCTCTATCCGCCTTTTCCGAAAATTCTTGTTTAAATCATCATCATCATCATCATCATCATCATCATAATTTAGATCCAATAATGTGACCCAAGTATTTTTTTTATTTACCACATTTAAAGGAGACATATCATGCTTTTAAATCGTTCCTTTTTACATATAAATCATACATTTGTAGTCTATATAAAGCGGAACTGCAATGCTTGGGTCTGAATTCCTCATTATTATAGCTCCACAGGACCCTTTTCTACCCCTTTTCTGATGTGCGTCTGAGAGCAACTCGTTTTGGTGCGGTCTCTTTAAATGCAAATGAGACACTTCATACCCCGCCCCCTCTCCAGGTTGTAGCAGGGGGGTAATCGAGCTCTCGATTTCCGTACCACCCCCGGCGGCCGCCATTGGCTAACAAGCCTTCACCTCCTGTTAGCATCCCATTGACTCCCATTCATTTTGGCGTAGCCCATAGAGAATCGTAAAGTTTCTCCTGCTCCTAGCTCATGGACAGCTCCTACTCACGCTCTCCGTCTCTGCAAGTTTCGGAAGGGAATGATTCAGATTTCTCTTGGCACAGCTCCTAGAAGACTTACAACTGTCAGACAGGCTGCTCACGTCACATCCACGTCGTCAAGCTCAGTTTGAGTCTGCGCAGTTCGCTCGGCAATCAGGAAATGAGTGCTTCTAATTTGCTTCACTTTTCTCCATTGAAACCTATGGGGTCGCTGTGTCCAGTTTATATACTGTCTATGGGTTTAATAGATATGCTATATGCTGAGGGAGAAACTGTCTGCAAATGTAACATTTTTCTCTCTTCTGACTTGTCCAAGGCTAAGCTATATCCTAGGAAAATCCTGGAAACTCAAAATTAACTCAACAGCATCATATGCTCATTAAAAAAATGTAATGTAAAATGTAATGATTTACTCAGTTTACCTATAGGTTTAATGAAAGCCAAGATGTCTGAGATGTAAGCTACGCCTAATTCACGAATCCTTTAGCTTGGACTACAAAATTGCAGCGAGAAATAAAAATGGCGGATTGCTGGAAGTGTTGGGCCGGAAGTCAATGTCCTTATTTGGCAGTTCCGCTGCAAATACTGTGAGGTAATAGTTGGAAAAAACGTCATAGAGAACAGAACAATCTGAACAGGTTGAAAAAATATGACCAAAACAGAATATAAAGATATCACCGAAGCACCTGAAGAGAATAATTTCAACTTTTCTGTACTTCTAAACACTCCAAATATACAACAAAATGCATTTAAGGGCTAAAAAAGTGGATTTAGCATGATATGTCCCCTTTAACACCTGGTCACTTAAATAAAAAGAGGGAAAGTTTTGTTAAGGTCTCTTTAGTTTTAACAATCATAATCACACTCTTTTTAGTATTAAATTTAATATCGTACTGCATACCATAGTATAACATATACGAAGCAACTGTTGTAATCCAGCACTATAAGGGGACAGAATAGATCATCAGCATACATCAGATGGTTAATAAGACTATGACCTATTAAATATCCGGTCTTACAGTTATTTAAGTCAATAGAAAGATCATCCATATACAAATTAAAAAGAAGAGGTGACAATATTCCACCTTGCCGAACCCCATTTGTCATATAAAAGGGTGCCGATACATTCCTACCCCATGACTTGTATGGATTGATGTATTAACCAGTAATGTAAAATCCTAATCAAATATAGGGGAACCCCTCTGTCTTGTAACTTTATAAACAGCTTACTGTTATTCATTTTATCAAATGCCTTGGAAGCATGCATCTAAAAAACACATAAATAAAGTAGAATTGTGCCTACTTACTAACCTTCCTTTATTGAATATATGCATTAGTCCCATGCTTTCTTTTAAAACCAAACTGATTATCAGTATCAAATATTCTTTGAGCCTATCCATAGCCTATATGCTCAAATACTTTTGAAATTATGCTTGCTAAGGCAATTGCCCCGTAATTTTCTATACTCGAAATTTTACCAGTTTTATCTTTAATTACTGACACTAATAAGACTGTTAACATAGATTGAGGTAACACACCATATAATAAAAATCCTGTGAAACACAAAGCAAACTCTAAAATGTTTTGGCTAGCATACTTCAGATGTTCGGCTGCTATTCAGGGCCACTTACTTGATTTAATGCCAATTTCAATGGATATCATCCTAATTCAAGGTTTTTTTTCTTGATAATAAGAAGGTTTAAAAATTCATCCTCCACTATAACTTGGCCATCAGTAGCTGTGTAAATCACTGATTTTACTGAGATTTACTCGCAGCACTATGTGCGTTCTTGCCACCATAGTAGGCCTAGAAATACAACAGAACAGATCAAACAAATGAGTTAAACATGGTTTAAGGTTTCAGGTATAGCCTAGGTCTAACATTATTCAGGTACAGAAATTGAATGATCAAATGTAAAATAACACTGTATATCACCCTCTTCACCCTATAAATTAAATACAGATTAATCTTTGTTAAAGCTACAAAAGTTTTTACCGGTACCCATCTCTTCCAAAATGCATTTACCCATCTCTTCCACTAGAGGACAGCACTGTCCAAAGTAACGTTTTGGTCTTTCATTGATGTCCAGCTCTGTTGAATATTATAAACAGGTGTTCCATAGAGTACATTTTAAGTACATTTCCTTCAGGCAAGCACTTTTCTTTGCTTATAGCAACTAAATGTCTTAAGCTATAGGTTATGAACACCTAATAGCCTACTTGGCAGGACAGAGTTGCCTCAGCTCTTTTGGGAAACTCCATGTATTTTTGTATACTTGAGAAACAGATGTACTATAGGCCTATTTGTTTTCACATTTCATGATTTCAGTGTTTATTGAAACACATTTGCATAAACAACCTGCGCCACACAATTCATAACGCATTAATAAGAAACGTATGCTCAAAAAGACATTACACTTGTGAAGAAAGAACACGTGTTTGCTCGAAGCTTCCAAAAATGCTGAATGTATTGACCACGAGTTGATAACTCATCAGCCTGTGCGGTTTACTCACATCAGATCTACGGGAATCAAACGGCAACCTCAGACAATCCCACACAGAATACTAACAGCTAATGTGTTGTTTCGAGAAGCAGTTATGTAAGGATATCAAAGTGATGTTTATAGGGAGCTGAGAACAGCCTATTTGTACTTTATTGTACTTTGTTTTTTTGATGTGGTTTCCATACTCAACAAATCTCTCCCTCTATGATAATAAAGAAGAGTCTGTGGAATACTTGTCCATAACCAAAGGTTTTTTTTTTTAGGATTTGTAAACTAAAAAATGCTCTAAATTTCACAAGAAATAACATTTAACACATTGAATTAAATGTGAAATTTTGAAGTAAAAACACTGAAATAGTATTTTCTTGTAAATGGAAACAATTTTCTCTGTTTTATTTACAACTTCCGAAATTATTTGATGTCCAGCTAAAAAATATATATTTAAAGAACATTTTGCTAACATTCCCATTAACTTATGAAAACGTTGTTTCTGAATGTTACCTTACTTTCAAGACATGTTTTTTGTTTTTTTAAATATGTTTAAAAACAAATGAATCTTAGTTTCTTAGTAACATTCCACTTTATTATTTTGGAAACATTATGGGAATGTTACTTTTGAATGTTCTATGTTATTGAAACAAGAAGAAACATTTTAAAAAAAGGAATAATAATTAAGCTAGATTAACTAAAATTAATGAATTTTAATGAATTTTGAGAACTTTATTAAAGACCAGACAACTTTGAACAAACATTCTGGAAGAACGTTTGTTCATAACTTTGAGAGAACCTTGCCAGAACGTTAGCGAAAGTTCTGAGAATGTTCACTGTTAGGGTGTTTTGTTCAATAACTTTAGGGGGTTCCTTGGTGAGAAGTTACTTAAGGACACCCCTTTGCTCGAACATGTTTATTATGCCCAAATACACAATGATGTCGTAACCCAACCTCATTGTGTCAATCTCAGTGGGTGGCATTTTCAGAAAAGGGTCTTTTGAACTGTAACTTAGCTTGACCTGCTGTGGTCTTGGCTCCTTGCAATGATCTAACTCAGAACAATATACGCATACAAACAAGCAGAGCAAGTGAACTTTTAACAGCAGAATAATTATGTTAAAGAAAACTAAACAAAAACCCAGGACAAAAGTCAGCGGGTTGGCTGTGATAACATGCAGTTCCTGAAATCTGACAGAATCCCAAGAAATCACATTCTCATGCTCGTCCTGATCCACACACTTCTGTTTGTTATTTTGACAATGCATTGGACTTGGGCATGCCGATGGTGACATCTGAGTAGAGAAAATGTCCTGGGTATTCCTGAAATTTTGACAGATGGAGTCTTGTTTAGGCTTCTGTTATTTCTGTTGCTGTTACTCTGTTATTATCATCTGCCTTTTATTAACTTCTTGAACGAGGTGTTATTTTACTGCAGTTTGGCAGATTGATGTAGCCTATTCATACCCTCCCTCACAAATAGCCTTTCAGTAACTCGGTTGGAAAACTGACTCCTTATTTTTTAGATGAAATAAGCAACACTGTGTTTGAAAAAGGTGCATATGTTTTGTTCATATTATTCATTGTTTGTGTTGTGCAGTTTGCGTGTTATAGTCAGCCTATACTGTGAATTCATGTTTGAGTGATGACGTTTCATTTAGCCTACGTTGCAGAACAAAACATTAGTCTTTTACAGCAATGTTATCCACTGCTATTCAGTTTATTTTCATAAATCCAAAAGGCGTTATTTTAAAAACCCACGAGAAATTCAGAGGGAACCATGATGACTCGAAAACGCTAAACTTGCATGGGTTTTTTTGCCCTACGGAATCGCTCTACCCATTGTGGCGCTGGGTAGCCCCGCCCACAGTGAAATCTCATTGGTCCAAAATTTTGCTCCACACAGAGGCCCTGTCCCAAATGGCGCACTTCATGTGGACTTTCGGTCTCGTGGACTTGAATTGCGCGTGCTCGCTGAGTCTACGAGTCCGTAGGCCGTCCCATTCAGCATTTTAACGCTCTGAAGTGTGCTCAGCAGCGCCCCCTTTGTACCCTTGAAGCGGTCTTCCACGAAGCCCGCATAGATGCAGGCTCCACGCACTTTAACTAACCAGGAATCCTTGCGAAAGGCCAATCAGACAACAGATGGGAGGAGATTTCGCTCACGGATAATTGTTGACATGGCTGAGAAGAAAATATTACGGTTTTTATGACCTAGATGTACATTTTACCAGTTGTTACCTACAGTTTATACAAACATTATGGTCATCGACCAGTGGTTGATGTCTCAAACATAATAATAGTGCGTTGAATAATACGATCACATTATGATTCATTAAATAAATAGAACCGAATGTCAGGGCTTTACTGAGTCATATGTAAACATAGTATGAATATTGAAACCTGTAAATTCATCTGAAACTCATGCACATTATCATTATGTGTTAAAACTGTAATCTTAGTTCAAATGGAACAATATGTATTATTATTAAGCTGTAACCATCATTTAAATAAGCATGATGTATCAATTGTCTAATGCCCAGGTGGCATGCACAATATCAAAATATAGAACTGTAAAATTAGGCTGTTGACATGGAGATAAAATGTGATTTCTCCTGTCCAACAACAACCAGACCGTTATTTCTGGCTTGACGATCGAGTCTCTCCCAAAAATACCTCTCAATGGGCCCTCGTGGACTGGCGCCAAGGGCCCTACAGGTCTGCACTACATGACGTCACCAAAGTGTGGACTAAGAGGAAGTCCACAAGTCCGGAGTGTGCCATTTGGGACAGGGCCAGACTCTTTCAACGGCTCTGGCTCCACATAGCGGTACATCACAGATCAATGTGTCTGATTGGCTGTGACTGAATCATGTCATTGAGTTTGGCGTCCTGAAGGAATGCAGATTAAAGGTTTACCCAAAAATGAAAATTCTGTCATAATTTACTCGTTCTAAACCTGTAAGACTTTCGTTCATCTTCAGAACACAAATTAAGATATTTTTAATGAAATCTGAGCGATTTCTTTCCCTCCATTGACAGCCACGCAACTATCACTTTGACACTTCAAAAAGTTCATAAAGACATCGTAAAATATATCCATATGCAGTTTAGTCCAAAATTGCTGAGGAGACCCGATCGCTTTTCACATGATGGTGAGTAAATGATGCCATAAGTTTTAGGTGAACTTAATATCTTTTCAAACTGGAGTCTGAAAAGAGGGAAAACTACAAAATGAGGGAAAACTACAAAGAGGGAAAACTACAAAATGTGTTTCTTAAGGCTGTCAATTTTAAATTAAGATATTAATTAAATAGGCTATGCCTAAACCAATAGCCTATTTTTGATATTAGGCTATTACAGTTTTGTTCTGATTTCTAAAAAACTGGTTGAAAATCACGAAATTAATCTCAGTTATTTTGTTTTATTGACATCCCAATATTTTAACAGCAAAAATTAAAAGCTAATAATAATAAAAATTAAAGCTGCAAGCAGCATTTATCGGGGTTCAGCATTAAGGCCTTTAAGGCCTTTAAGCACAAAAGCATCAAAAGTTATTAAGTTTTATTTAGCAAGCATGTAACCACTGACATCGTTTTATTTAGCAAGCATGTAACCACTGACATAATAGATGGAAAAGACCATTTACAGCCAATACAGGCAATGTCCCATAGGAAATATATGGTTATAAAGCTTTTTAACAGTTATAGCGCCACAGTGCTCATCCATTTTTGTGAAGTTCCGAGTTTTCTTTTGGGATTTATAGGCTTTTTAGTGTATTTTGCCACGCCCCTTTTCCTAATGACCCTGTTACAGCCACCCAAATGCAAAAAGTTCAACTGTTTTTCGATCTTTAATTATTGATCTAAAGAGTCCAGAGAATTGTCCTAGACTGGTCTGGTTGCGATCGGGCCAAAAATCAGGGACTAGTTCGCAAAAGTAGGTTTTGGACAAAATTAGACATAGCAGAACATTTTATAGCCATTTTGTCCGCCTTGAGCCATGGATCACAGTGGTGTAAGGCACTTGAGTCTAGGTCAAACGGTCTAAGAGTTATGCGCGATTTAGTACTTTTGGTTGCTGTATCGCCACCTATGGGCCAATCGGGGTCATACTCTGATAGGTTGTCCCCAAATTGAGGCCTACCATCTGGCCAGGTTTCAAGTCTCTAGGCCTTACGGTTTGGCCTGCCCGATGCGTTTTACGAATCCTTACAATTACAATAGGGTTTCAGCATTTCATGCTTGAACCCCTAATAAATACAATTATATGTTTCTTTCTATCTGTGTCATAGCCTTGTATGAACACACAGCAGTATATAGGCCCTCTTTGTAAATATAAAACAGGGCAAATTGGCAAGATGCTATTCATGTATTTGCTGAAGAACATAGTGTAAACAGCTATTTGAACAAATTACAGAGTTTGTCCTCCAAAACATTACAGTCTAGTCTACAAACAGAAGACTATGAGGGGACTGTTAATATTGTCCTATTTTGACTTTTGACTGTTCTTGTGTAAGACTGCCCATGTGTACTCTTTCAATTATGTTAAATGCACATTGTGGACACACCTTGACAAAACAAGAACCAGACCTTGGACACACTCGAACTCAAGATGTGGACATGTTTGCTCACACACATCTCTTACTTGTTACTATATTTCTTAATATGTCAAATATGGCTCAATAGCAATGTTTCAGATAATGAAATTAACTTAACCAATTATGTTGTTTACAGATCGGATAGGTGCTCCAGGGGTGGAGGTGTGGCTATATATGTTTCTACAGGTCTTGTATCTGAATGAATTATACCTTCAATTGATCCTTTATATTTTGAATGCATTTTTGTTAAGGTGGTTTTTCATTTAAATAAAGGTATAATCATCGCTAGCATATATAGACCACCCTCTTCACCAGTGGAGTCCTTTAACTGCCTGATATCCACAATCAATTCAGTTTTTGGTAAAAATGAGCTAATGTTATTAGGCGACTTCAATAAGAATTGGTTGGATACGTCATGTAATAAAGAGAAAAATATATTTAATAATTTAAATCTTACCCAATTAATTACTGAGCCTACTAGAATTACTCTGCTGTACGGCCAAGGCGGATGTACGGTACAGCAAGGGACAACATTCCGTCAGACAAGAAGTAATGCTGATTGGGAAGTCTATAGGTATTTGAGAAATTTGAGCAAGACAAAAACTCGAAATGCAAAGTCTAATTATTATAAAGAATGTCTTTCTTTTCATTATAAAAATCCTAAACAATTCTGGAATAAAATTAAAAACATCATTAATACATCAAATATTCATTCAGTTAATCAAATTAGAGTTAATAATAATACAATACTTCATGACTCCTTATCTATTGCGCAAGAATTTAATCAGCATTTTTCTTCAGTTTGGTCTACTTTAGTATCTGCTCTTACTTGAATATTGATATTTGTAATGAGACTGCATCATGTAATGATTCATTTTCATTTGGGAAGATTGCTCCAATTGATGTTCAGAGTGCCATTGATGAATTAAAAGTGACTAGTGGTGAAGGATTAGATAATTGAAAATAGGTATCTTAAATTAACTTCACATATTCTTATGTATCCACTAGCTGATTTATTTAATCTTTCTTTGTCTACATGTGAGTTGCCGGTGATCTGGAAATGTGCACGCACACATTACTCTGCTTTATAAGGGAGGTGATGTACTTAATAATTATAGACCAATATCTATTATATGTTCTATATCTAAAGTTTTTGAAAAATTAATTTATAAACAACTTTCAAATGATTTATGCATTACATTATTCTATCAACATCTCAATCTGGTTTTAGGTCTAATCATTCCACAACTACTGCATTACTTAAGTTTACAAATGATGTGTTTTCAGCTTCAGATAATGGCAACCTCACAGGTGCTATTTTTCTTGATTTGACTAAAGCTTTTGATTTGGTTGATCGTTATTTGCTTTTAGATAAACGTCATGCTATTGGTTTTTCAAAAAATACAATTTTGTGGTTTAATTCATATCTGCACAACAGGAAACAATGTGTTGTCCTAAATGGGAATAAATCAGATTTTCCGATTCAGCAAAGAGGTGTGCCTCAAGGTTCAGTTTTGGGACCACTTCTTTTTTCTATTTATGTAAATAATCTCCCAGCTAGCAGGGAACGTTCTTAGAACTTTGGCTAACATTCCCTACAAGTTTGGTTAATGTTCTGAAGAAAACATTTGAATGTAATGTTTAACGAATATTTTAAGGATGTTTTCTCATTTTAAATTTTTTTCCTATAACGTTAAATGTAAACTAAGATATAACATTTTAACTGCAACATACAAAGGATGTTTTAGGAATGTTTCTGAGCTAACAAGTTGTACAATGATCTCAATAAAACATTGTCCCAATGTTTCATGATAACAAAAGAAGAACATTCTCTCTGTCACATTAGGAAAATGTTTTGAGGATATCATTGAGAGATGAGATGTTGAATGTTCTTTATAAAATGTTCTTCTAATGTGACGAGTTAACACAATTACAACATTTTACTTGCAACATTTTGAGCATATTTTGGGAATGTTGAAACATTATCGAACATTTATCGAACTCTTGATATCGTTTTATCGAGAAAAATTATATCGCGATAATTATCATTATCGTTTTATCGCCCAGCCCTACATGCATTCATAATGTTCTGTATATTTCCCGATAGCTGGACTATGTACTGGATAGTAAGGGTGACCCTAAGGAGGAAATTGTTCAAGCCAACAACTCGATCCTCACAAGGTCTGACTTTTGGACTCTGGGCTAGAACGAGATGTTGAAGCAACGGTAAATCTGATCCAAGTGTTTAACTGTATTTCCTATGGTGTGAGATTTATTAATTGTCTTACTAATTAATCATTGTTTTTTTTTAGATTGCAAATTGTTGTTTCAACATTATCGTCAAGACTGCAATTGCACATGTAAGTTACATTTAACATAATCTGTGCATTCAAGTTTCCTGACTGTATACTTTTGTTGCCTACACAAAGTGTGTTATGCGTCTGTTTTTAAATAAAGGGCATTGCAACCGCGACTGTGGATGCCTATGTGGTGGTCACCTGGCTTCCTCCATATGAGGCTTCTCCCATTGCTAAAATGATTGTGAGTAGTAATGTAACAGAACTTGTACCTCAGCTTTAACCTCATGGTCAAGTTCCTCTTTGAACTCTTTTTATTTTCCTCAGTGTGACTTTGCATCCAAAGACGTGGTGCTTCTCCCTGCCTGGCAGCCTGGGCACTGGACATTGTGTGTGAGTAAACCCACTTTGAAGTGGCTTTTTTATCTGAAATACTGTGCTGTTATTATTGAATCATCATTCATGCTTTGTTGGTACATTTCATGCAGTACATAATAGGGCTGCACGATATTGGAAAAAAATTACATTGCAATATTTTTTCCCCAACGATATATATTGCGATATTGAGAGCCATAACTCCAGGCTAAAGACAATAATTACCATTCCATGATATTAATAATTTCACTAATAAGCAAGCTTCATTACAAGTGACAAAAAGGTCACTTAATTTTTTATTCCAAAATTAGAACATTTCTGTAAACACTAAAGCAGAACACATTTTTAAATAAAACAGCAGCTTTACACCAACCCCCTGATTGGTTTACAACAATATAACTTAAAATAAATATATTTTTTATAAATTTGGTTCACAATCTTTTAAGTCAACTTTTCTTAGCCAAAGTGCCGAAGTAAAACAGTGTTGGTGTTGGTCTTCGTAATCATATGAAATAAACAAAATGATATAAAACTTTAATATATTTTGTATTTCTTCTAAACAGATTAGAGAACATGTTTCTGTAAACAGAAAAGCCGAACACATTTAAACAGCAGCTTTTTAAACCTCTGTCAGCGTCGCCGCTCCCACCATGCGCATCAAGAGCTGAGGGAGCACCAAAAAAATAGCCTAATGAAAAATCAATAATTCTAATGCCGATATTATTATAGATACAGACATCCCAAGTTCCGGGAGTCTCCCGCATATTGATAGCGGCTCACTGATGCCCGCGAATTAGTTAAAATTTCCGGAATCTAGAGCGAGCGTGCCCGCGAGACAGAGACTGTGCTCCAAACCGCGCAGCGCGTGCACGGCAGAGAGGGAGAGCGAGCAAGAGACCCGGGCGTTTATTTATTGTCTATGAAGAGACCGCGCGCGTGCCTCATGAAGCGCGTAATATCTCCCGCTGGTGCTACTGTGCTACTACCCTTCACATCGCATGTTCCGGCGATGTGACTATCGCTCACTCGCACATCGCGATGTTAAAATCGAATATCGTTCAGCCCTAGTACATAACATTTTTGATATGCATAACGATTTCAGGTCTAAGAATCTAACCCGACCTTTTCTGGATCAATTCCAACTTCTCTATGCCCCCTATTTTGGATTGTGTGTTGAAGACTCTTACCATACACTCCCACCTCCCAATGAAATTAACGTTTTTGGCCATGCTGAACATAAATTTGAATGATATTTTGTTTCAGCCTCAAAGAATGGATGAATGAGATCAATCACTTGTAAAGCACTTTGTATAAAATTATATTCATTTAATTTATATATATATATATATACACACATATACATATACGGTACATACATATATGCACTATTTACTATAACTGTAATTTTGTTTGAAGTAAGATTTGGGTCTTTAACCAACCCTTATCTTGCCATTCCATGAAATAAAACTCTTAACAGGTTCTCAAACCAAGACAGAGGATTATGCAGTATTTTGATTCAAGACACCCTAGTGGCTTTGGAGATGGCCGCTACCTAGAAATCTTCAGGTTTTTCATAGAAAGCTGAATACTGGTTCCCTATGTTCATATCTAACTCTGGGTCTTGCAGCAGTAACTATATTTTTCTATTCAAAGCAATTCCATGTTTACACCCCAAAGTAGTTATTCATTGGTTCACTAGAAACCTCATCTGCATCTTGACTTTAATTGTTTTTTATTTAGACCACCCAAATACTGCTTTGAGAACCCAAAAACTTAGATATGATCATGTTTTATGTTTTTTTGGAAGTATGGTAGTTCTGTTTTGGACTATACTTCCTTTTTGTTTAGTTCTCCATTTATGGTTTTGGTTCATATGTTCCATACGTTCTAAGTCCCTACTAGGAATTGCTGCTACTCCCAGGTCACTTTTTAGCATGGGAAGGTGTAGTTCAACCCCATTTTTAAACCATGCTCTTAGGGCTCAAGGTGGGTATGTGTAGTCATGGTAGAGATTCAGCAATTCCTAAAGGGGTTCAATGTTAAATTTGAAAGGCATGAATTGCAATTAACACGTCTTTCAAACCTTTTCAGTAACCTGGCACATGCGGTGTCCAATGGACCATGGAAGTCATTTTACTTGGCTGATGAGGTAAAACGTGTGGCTGTGGCACGATTCATTGCATTTAGTGGAGTACCGACATCGGCAGGTCTCTTGATTTTTATTTATTTATTATGATTTGATAAAGTGACGCTGATGGACCCTAGTTGCTGCTAAATGCAAGTTCAAAGCACATTGTGTTGCACTTTTTGTATGATTTAAGGCTACAAAATGAGTGTGGATATCAGTAGGCATCATATAATAAGAATCATTGATAATAAATCACACACCCCTTTTACCACCACAGGGCGCATCTCCCCAGCATCAGAGCAACAGCTGTGGTGTGTTTATGCTGATGGTGAGATGCAATAATTTACTAGTTACTAAATTACTAGTTTGCAGAACAACTAACACGTTTGTATGTTTATTTCAGTATGCAATGTATTCTACCCTCCAAAAGCCATATGATTTCAGTGAGGTGAGTTCGTTCAAATCTCAATCAGATTTGTAGTGTGAAATATAAGGCTTTTAATCATTTTGTCCTATCTGGAGGCTACAGTTAACATGCACCAATAGACCTTACACTTAACCTTGTCTGCAGGTACTGTACTTGCTGAAGGAGATGGCAACCGATTGATGTATGAAACTCCTATGGAAAATCAAAGTCAACAGAGTATTTATGAGTTTCTTTTACATTGATTAAAAAAAAGCGAGCTGGTATCGCCGGCGATACCGTAGACCTCAGGGGGTTAAAATGCGTCGTTCTCTTGTCCCAAGTCAACAGAAGTCAGCATTAAGGGAGGAAGCGGAGCCCGGGAAGTCACTGTGCGAGTAAAAAAAACTCACGAATTCTCACAATACTCACGAACTGTTCCCTCGGTTTAACAAATCGTGCCCACGGATTAATAAACCGTACCCACAAGTTTCTAATCCGCGCTCTCAGACTTGTAAACCGTGCCTTCAGTTTTTGCAATCTGTACCCACAAATTCATAAACCATGGCCCTTTCGCAATCCGTTCCCACGGGTTTGTAAACTGTAACGTTAGTCACAGATTTGTGGCTCGCCCTCATTTTAGAAGAACACCAGGAGGTAGCCTACGTTGTTAACGAATCTATTGTATATTGTTTTATTGTGTATTAAGTGGAATACATCAAATTGTCTTTACAGGGTCTGCATGTTTAAAGTGATTCTCAATTGTAGCGGGTATGGGCTGGAATATATACGATTTAATATGATACCATTTTTTAATAATATTTATAATTGCGTGACGCGTTCATAATGCGGTCAATTCCCGTTCCCATTTACTTCACAATCACATATAGAGAGATGCGCGTCACGATCTGTGCACTGCCGCGTCTCACGCTCGCCATGCCGCCAGATTCAGTATCAGTGCACTTTATGAACCATGGCGTTAACTTGAACTGCATTTCTGTCAGTGCGTGACAACAGCTCGTTAATAAACAATTTTTTTTTATTGATCCATTTCATACAATCCGTCTTCATTTGGCAAGTGCACTTGCACAAAAACATTTTTCATGTTCAACTTTTGTTTTTTTTGTGTGTGGATGCTGCTGATAAAACAGCTTCGCCGAGAATACAAAGAGACATGCATTTGTGTGTGTGTGTTGTGTGTGTTTGTTTCTTTTGTAAAAGTTTCCCAGATATAACTTCCCTATTTAATGCACAATTTTCCTTACAAATTATATTATCAGCATTACAATGTGAGTAAATGTAGCCGTGTAAAATGTAAAGGATGATGCTACCCATCTAGACAATGTGCATTTACGTTTAAATTGTAACATATTTAATGGCATGGAGTTACAGTGTAATTAGTGTTAGCTCACTATCTTAGCCTTCTTCAGTGCATTAGGTGAGGTAATCTGATAATATCAGTGATTCTCATTTATCAAAACACTAAAACTGGTACCGTTTTGGAGAGAAATTGGGTATTTTTTAATCTCTCTATTTAACCCATCTCATGGTGTGTGATGCTGATCTATCATATGAGTTTCTAAAGGTTTTTGAATTCTTTGCACAGTTATGAATATTGATATTTTATGTGCAACAATAGCATGCTCAGGCTCAGTGGCCTTTCGCCTAATTTTAAATGCTTTTTTTATTTTCAAATAGCTAATTGATTTAAATGGTGATGAGTGTACTGATTTGATGCATTTTAAAAAGACGGATGATAGATATTCTTCAATCTTTCTGACAAAGAACAAAATATAATGTGAATTACAGTAAGTGCAATTTTTTAAAATTTATAAATTGTAGTGTACAGTGTTTATTATAAGGGGGTAGAATCCGTAGCTCAGTACTCACTACTCACTACTCATGAGTACTTTTAAATAAGCTACTTTTTTACTCTTACTCAAGTAGTTTTTTTTGGACAAGTACTTTTTACTCTACTCACACTACATTTTTTGGAATGTAATGGTGCTTTTACTTGAGTATGTTTTTTCAGTACTCTTTCCACCACTGCTGAATTTGTTCGAGATGATGTGCATCTCCTTCAAATGTGCGCTTAAAGCCCAGACACACTGTGCCGATTTCAGCCCTCAGCTGTCGTCGGCGGTAGCTCTGGCACCGATTGCACATGTTAAGCATGTTCTGTTGACTTGTGGTTAGGCCTACTGATGTTCAGTGGTTTAAAAGTAGCCTCAATTAGGCCTGCATGAAGTTGGAAATGATTTGCTGTTGCAAAGAATCGTTTATGAATGCACTTTTAAGAAAGTTGTGGAAATAAAATAATATTTACATTTTATCAGTAGTTATTGAAACTCATCATTGCCTGGAACACACAAAAGATCGCATTTACTGCAGAGGCGTGTGTGGTTTAGGGCAGGTGGACGGGATTTTGAGGAAGGGGGGGCTCGGCTGTCTTTACCTACTCTAAGGGGAGGCTCACATTCACCCAATTTGAAAACCCCTGATCTAGAGAGTCCAGAGAATTGTCCTAGACTGGTTTGGTTCCGATCGGGCCAAAAACCAGGGACTAGTTCGCAAAAGTAGGTTTTGGACAAAATCCGACATAGCAGAACATTTTCCCTGCCTACATCCAAATCGGAGATAGCCATTTTGTCCGCCTTGAGCCAAGGATTCCAACGATATAAGACACTTGGTCCTGGGACAAACGGTCTAAGAGTTATGGGCGATTAGTACTTTTGGTTGCTGTAGCGCCACCTATGGGCCAATTGGGGTCATACTCTGATAGGTTGTCCCCAAATTGAGGCCTACCATCTGGCCAGGTTTCACGTCTCTAGGCCTTACGGTTTGTCCTGCACGATGCGTTTTACGAATCCTTACAATTACAATAGGGTTTCAGCATTTCATGCTTGAACCCCTAATAAATAATCCTACCGGAAACAATAGGGCCTTCGCTAATTTACTGTAATCTAATTACATTTCAGTTAAAGTTAAAGGCCCGTTGACACCCAGAATGATAACTATTCAGATAACTATGAACTAAATTAACGTCCACACCCGCAGATGATATTGTTCTGTTCATTCTAAGCACGAGTTTTGTCATCTGTCGCTTTAATACTCAAGCTCTTTAAAGCAGAATGGATTCTGATTGGCTGTCAATGTTTTCATCGTTCATCAGCTGAAAATATTATATAATGTAATAAAATAAGGGAAATAAGCTGATTTGATTTGACTTATTAAAACCATTCATCTTGTTTTGGAAAGGTGGATGAAAGAAAAATAAATAAAAAGAAGTAGTGCTGAATTTCTTCAAATTCTTCAAGATTAATCTTTTTTTCCCTCTCTGCATAAGCTATCTGACTCCGTTTTTTACTTTTGCTCTCACATACACACTAACACACATGCATACACATCTGCAAACACAGTCACAGTATACGCGATCTCACACTAAGCTACAAGCTGAACAAGAAACAAGCCGAGGAAAAACAAGCTGATCCCAGATAGAAAAGATGTCAAAGACTGAAAACAAGACTGTTGTGTTTCCTTTTTTAACTCAATCCATGAAATATACATCAAGGAGGAAAGCTGTGGCCAGAGCCACGGAAAAACAGACGATGAAATGCCACCAATTTTCTGTCTTCATCTGACGTTTCTTTCTCTCCTTTCTCACTCTACTCTGTTCGTTCCGAGTGTTTGCATTGATTTCAGCAGCCGACAGGGCTCCAGCATATGATTGACAGGCCACATCTCTCCCACCACTCGCACATGATGTTTGGAGTGTCAGATTGTGGGTTCTGGAATTCCCACGACACACTTGTAAAGACATTTAGGTCTCAAACGTCTCTTGTTTATGTACATTTCATAGCTGTTGCTTAGCTCAAGATCAATGTTATCAAGCTTTTAAAAGATATTTGGACATATTTAAGGTTATGGTAAACTGTTTCAGTAATTATCACATAATTACAATATTTTCCCATATAAAATAGCAACACAAACCATAGTTTCCACAATAATACACTAAAAATGTTTGTCATTTTTACAGAAAAAAATACTGTAAAAATGCTACAGTAAAAACCTGTTTTTCGGTTAACAGTAAGTTACCATACATTCAAAAATGTGTAAATTGTAAGTGGTTTAACATTGCATTATATGTAACTTTACTGACAAATACTTAAATATTTATGGGGTTTAGTTTGAAAAACAGTAAAAGGACATTCTCAGAAAAGCCTGTGTGTGACATCACATATGATTATATCTTATTTAATAACTTTGCTTCTTACTTTTGTAATCATCAATGTACATTAGGGTGTTTTGTGTAACATTTTATGTTATTTAGTTAGTTTATTGCATTATTTTAGTGTTGTGTGTATGATGCTGTGCACTATCTATATACAATTATTGGCCTTGTTTTATGGACAGGCCACATGCAATGAACTATGATTCATCACATGGCTTGTAATTTTACCATAGTGGTTATCAGTACATTGTAAGGTAAAATGAAGATTTTAGTGGTATACTACCATTATATCGCTTAATGAAATATACAGGCATCAACATCCCATCCAGTAATGAGATCCTGTCTTGTCAGTATATTTTTTTTGCAGTGAATTTCTGGCAACCAAGGCTGCCAGTTTTACTTTTAACAGAATATTTCTGACAGTGTTCCCATAGTTGCTACAGTTACTAGTGAAAAATCATTTTACATTAATATGGCATCCACCAGTTTTTCTGCATTAACTTATGCAAGCCGATATATATATAAAAAAAAAAAAAGGGTCACACTTTAGTTTAGGTCCAATTCTCACTATTAACTAACTATTAACAGTAACTTTTGCCTCAATAAACTCCTAACTGCTGCTTATTAATAGCTAGTTAGTTAGTTAGTTAGTTGTTAAGTTTAAGTATTGGGTAGGATTATGGGATGTAGAATATGGTCATGCAGAATAAGGCATTAATATGTGCCTTATAAGTACTAATAAACAGCCAATATCATAGTAATATGCTAATAAGCAACTAGTTAATAGAGAGAAATGGACCCTAAACCAAAGAGTTACCAAATAAATAAATACATTAATGAATTAAATAAACATATCAATCTTTCCAACACAAGCTCATTTGTGACCCTGCCTGTGAAACCCCAGCTAAAGTTGCAAAATCGAATTAAGAGATTACAGTAAGAGCGTCAAAAAGTTATAGCCATAAAAATGACGAAAAAAGGTAATTTGTGTTTATTGCTGTAAATGACAGATTATACCAAGGGCTTCGAGATATAGTACTCAAATTTCATTTATGACATAAGAAATACAGAAATTAATGATTTTATTGACCATTTGTTTTATTATTTTGCGCAACAAAAATAGAAAGTTAGCTTCCTAAACATTGATTTCAATCGTCTCTGGGTTTAATTTCACCTGCTCATTCTTGTATCATTCGGTTCAGAAATTCAGTTATTTTCTACCATTAGAAAGTGCAAACAGACCTTAATATCAATCCACACGAGCGACAATCAGGAAAGGCAAGAAAACTGCGACTTAAGCCGGATTCTGATTTCTGTCTGGATTTTTTTGTGTAATCACCAAAATTTCAGGAACAGCTCATTTTATTTGTAACTTAACATTCTGCCAAGATAACCATCTTATTTGAAAGGCGTTTTATGGCTGCTACGTTTAGAAATAATTCGGTCTTTGAATGCTGATGCTTTAGGTTGATAAATTTCCTATCTGACAGGGCGGCACATATGAAACATGAGGAACAGAAAATAGCTGATTTGTTTAAACAGCTTATATTCTACCAGTCTCCTGGAATTGCCCCTTAAATGATGAAATATGGCCATCAGGACCACAATACAGAGGTATTTCACAAGACAACAATATTATCCAATCTTTTATTCTCTTCAACCAATGAATGTGTGAAACAAACAGAGAATGCTTTCTTCTTAAACACACGGAAAAGTAGTTTTTCACAGCAAAAAGCATCAAATACTGAAATACACTGGTAGGTGAGAGTGAGAGAGAATATCACTGTTCTTGAAGGTGATAGATTTAGATGGAGTGCCCTGTTTGAAATCACTTCTTCAGCTGCTCTCTGTTCAGTATATTTGTTTTGTTCACATCTAAACTTTGAATTAAAGTGGAAAAGATCAGACAGTTTAAAAAGGTTCAATGTGCCTCTGAGATATGTTAAAAGCTCAGTGTTTCTCTGTACATATGCTGATTATTCGTGCTGTAAAGCATGGCATCTCACTGGTAAAAGGGTTGTGATTAATGTCCAATAACCTCTCCAGGAAAACATTCACTATTATCTGGACCAAGAGTTCAGGGTTTGGCTGGTCAGCATGGACAGTCAGTCCCTGCTGGGAGATGTTGAATAATATTCAAAGAATGTTACATAACAAAGGCTTTAACTGTCCGTGGAGAGACAAGATGAGAGTTAGATGATTTAGAAACCCTGCCACCAATTTTTTCTTTTCTTTTTTGGATAAATTAGTGAGGGTGCTCTAGTAAAGCTCCACCATAACAAGAATAGCAATGTGCAGTGAGACATTTAAGATTAATTACAAATCAGTTTCCACAATTTCAAGAGTGAATCATGCATTTATGTTGATGTCACTTCCGAAACTCTCCAGTGTGTAATTGGCCATCGGTCCTCTTAGCAGCAAAAAATAAAACTTTTATCTAAATTCTGAATGAATTATATAGCCTAGAAAGAGCACAAAGACCACTAAAATGCTGTCACTCAGTTCATCGCAATCTCACAAAGTTCCATTATAATCAATGAATTTGTCTACACTGCACAATGAATCTCTTAGGGCCTGTTTACACATGCGTTTTTTCTGATTGGATAGCTATCAGATGCTGCGTTCCAATTCGCATACTATCCGTCCTAAATAGTATTCAAAATTAGAATTAGTGTGTCCCAAATCGTAGTACGTTGGAATGACTATTCCAAAGATACCCGGATGCTCTACTTTTTCCGGTTAGAATCCGAAGTGCAAATCCACTCTAATGGCTACAAACACGAATACAAAGTGTTGAAAAACTACAAACATGGAGGATGTGCGAGTCCGACGGTTAGGTAGAGAGGTTTAGATAAAGGGGTTTGAGTGATTAAGTATCTAACCTGACAGTAATAAATAAAAGATATTTATTCAATGTTATCCACATTATATTTAATCTGCTACAGCATTGTGAACATTTGTAAAGATATGTTTAGTCATTAACTTTTAAATGCATCATTATGCAAATTGCAAACACTTGAGGAGTCTCAGCATGAAAGACCAACGACTGGTAGATCAACATGCTTCTACATTTCTCTCCGAAACGGTAGGAATTAAATTGAATGTGAAGGATTTTAACTGTGACAAGATGATTAACAGGGCAGTTTAAACGGTGACTTAGCGAAAGAGCTGTCTGTTAAAAACACAATTATGACGAAGTAGTATGTCCCAAAGCTTGCCTACTCTTCTGCTACACTCTCGAAAGAACTGGGCCTTGTACCCCACAGTAAAGGCAGCTAGTGTGGCGTCAAAACCGCTCTATTCTAAAATAAATCAGATTGAAATCAGACATCTGATAATATTCCTGTTTACAGAAACTGTTAAATTGACTTGGAATTTAAACTCTTTCAACGCCTCATTAGCCCCGCAATGGAACAACTCATTAAGACTTGATTTTCCTCTGGGATCTGGCAATGAAAAAGGAGGGAATGTGAGTAAATTAAAATTCTCTAACAATAAGCAACACCACCCTCGCTTTGTTTAGGAAGAATATTGATTGAGTAATTACACAGAAAAATATGGGAAACACAAAATATATTTGGGGTGGGGGGGTGGTGATATGAAGGCACATAATTACTGCAGCTAAATATGGCTGTCATTCTTCTTCAGTCTTATTTCTGTACGTAGAGTGTTAAGTTATTTATCATATTTCACAAATTAATTTCTTCACCACCCCAAAAAAGGTTCAGACAACCAAATTCACATATCTGCGATAGCATCTGTCTCGCTTCACTATAGTTGTTCCCACCAGCACTGCCGTCTCGGGGCAACCCACACATTTTGATCAACTATGTGCATGTTGTTTATAAGAAGCATAAACAAAACTCACTGTCTTTTACTATATAACTGATCGCTGCATGATACTACATTACTGGTTGCTAAAGTTAGTTTGGTGTAAAATAAACATTGCCCATCCACATTATTTATTTAAAGCTACAATACACCAAAATGTTATAATGATTGTATACAAAATTGTATATATATTAAACTTAATTCAAGATATATTCTCTGAAAACAAGCCTTGATAATTTTTTTTTTTATCTTGTTCTGAAATGTTTAGCTATATTACTGAAAACGGTACAAATATATATTAAAAAACCTGATTAAATCCATACACGCATGAAATGAGGATTCAGTCCTGCAAATAAATGCAGCCTCAACTCCCAAAACTTTGCAGTTTGTTCTTGGCTAAAGTACAAAAAGAAAGAAAGAAAAAACTTCTTTGGATCATCAGTGTGATATTCGGGGTGTGAATTCAACAGGTGAAAGGTTCATTTCAATGCTCCACTGATCATTTGACGGAGATACCAAAGGTGGTGTTTGGTTAGAGGAATTAGCTGACAAAGAAAGCTCACTGTGTTGATTCCCATGATGTCTCACTTCTTCTCAGTCTAAAGCCAGTAAGTTAATTTGCACTGAAGCCTCACAGTGGGATGTTAATCTTTAGAGTGTGTTTGTGTGTCTAGATGTGTGTATAGTCTCATGGTGCACATAGGCTCATAGTTCTGGTCCAATCACAATCCCTTCTGACTGAATTGATGGGATATTGAGTGTTGTCTTTCCTGCTGTGCGTTGTTGAGTGGGATTTAAGATGTTATTAGGCAGTTCTTCAACATTTGGGTTGGAAAACAGTATGAGCTACGATAACCCGATTATAATTTCCACTTGGATGAACTTAGAATCGATCTCAAGACTCAAAACAACATACACTTCACAAACAAGCAGATGTAGAGGATCACGCTATCCTTCAGCACAGTGGTGGGTAAGACAGTCGTAGATCTGTTCGTATGGAGTTGTGGACAACAGGTAAATACCAATGATAAGTGCCAGTGTTGGAAAAGCTACTTTGTAACTTTATTAGCAACTTTCCAAGTTAAAGTAGATATATACATTGGGGCAATTTGTAAATGAGTACAAAATCAGTACGGATCACAATTAGGGTTATAGGGTTACTCAATAAAATTTAAAAAGATACATTTTCCCTAAATAAAGTAATAAAACGAGAAACACCCTATTCTTAACTGAATCAAAAACAAAGTAATAAACAGCTGAATTTAACTAAATATTTCACTTCAAAAAGATACAAGTTCCACCATTTTTTTTTACAGATAAACTGTCACACTATTAAAAAAATACAGTTAAGTTAGTAGCTTTACTACTTTTCCTTTTAATTGGTTAAATGCATTACCCAATAATCAATATCAATACCCAATAAAATAAATAGGCGTAGTAACTTTTAAAAGAAAAGAGAAAATTGGTACGAGAAAAGATTTCAAGGCAAACTATTTTAAATTAAGTATATGTTTTAGTACAGTGTAGGGGAGTCATTTGATGTTCATTTCTCAAACCAGTTGAGAACCACTGCTTTAGCAGATGTCTTACTAATTCAACAGCAGCATGTCGACTCGAATCACACCATGAGGGCCTTCCATTCACGGGGGGTCAAAAACACGTCTCTTATCTCAGTGACTTACATTCTCTCTCACTTCCTCTCAAAACTGAGATGCCTTGGTTGCTATTTCATTGAACAGATGGTGTGTGAGCACATTACCTCTCCACAGAGACGTTAAGGAGAAAAAGACTTTCAATCTGTTGAAGTCTGGCTTTCTTCAGACATTATCACCATTTTCTAGCATCAGCAGAATCCCCTGCACACACTTCTGAGGATTCCAGCAAAATGACATTACCGCCTGACTTTGTTGCCTTTTAGGTCACAATGATAAACCACAAGCAAGACTATAAAGAATGTATCTAATTATAATTCACCTCAACAGTGAACAAGACAACAGACAGCATTCATGTCAATTTGGTCTGTACATTTAAATGGATAAACTGGATTGTACATTATATCATATATGGTAACAATTTACAATAAGGTTCATTAGTTAACTACTATAGTTAACATGAACTAAGAATGAACAATACTTCTTCAGCATTTATTAATCTTGGTTAATATTGATTTCAACATTTACTAATAAGTTATTAAAATCAAAGGTTGTATTTGTTAACAGTAGTTATTGCACTGTGAACTAACATGAACAAACAATAAACAGCTGCATTTTTTAAAACTAACTTAAACAAAGATTAATAAATAGTGGAACAAATGTATTGTTCTGGTTAGTTCATGTTAATTAATACATTACAAATGTTAACTAATGAACCTTAGTTTGTTAAACTTCTAGTCTGGGGTGCATTTCCCGAACAACGACGTAACTCGCTGCTTAACTACCATAGTACGATGCATCGTTAAAGATATCAACTAGCTAGTCACGATTGTTTCCCTAAACAGTATTGTCGCAAAGTGGTCGTTCAACCACGTTGGTTTATGACGTCACGCACGTGGTGGAGTAATACCTTCTTTTAATGAATCTGTTTGAGCTCGAATTAACGCTAGATGTTTTGCTATAAATTACAGACATGACATCTAAGGACTATTTCAAATTTTTCTCAGTTATTTTGCTTTATTTCCAGATTCAATCATGGGCTCATTCTTACACACTAGAGCATGTACGCACATGCGCACTCTTCAAAAACGGTACTTTAAATCTCTTGACAAACTAAAAGACGTAAATGACATTTGTATGTATTCTAAATAAAAGACACAGGTTGTACTGAATGTCAGCTTGCTTATTTGCTCAAGATAAGGATTTATTAAGTCCACATGTCATGCAAACTAGAAACTATGCTTCTAACCACAGGTCGAGAGCTGTCGTTCCAACTACACAATTTTGCGATGCTGTTTGCGAATGTTCGTTAGAACGATGGTTTCGGGACACAGTAGCCCCGTTTACATGTAGCATTGTATTCCGATTATAACCAGTTTAAAAGTCCAATCAGAATGAAAATGCTCCATGTCAACACCTCACCCCCAATTTCCACCGGCTGCGTTACGGCTCCGGTACGGCGGCGGAGTCAATAGGTTTCCATTAAAGTCAATGAGTGTATTTCCACTGAATGCGGTACAGCTGCGTTCCGACTCCGGCAATCCGCAGCCCTCCGTAGCAGATACGCAGAGCTTCTATTTTTGCCGGATGCCGGAGCGCTCCGCAGCACTACAGGGCAGAGTACGCAGGACAGGAAGTCGAGTGACAAAACAGAACAGCCAGAAACAAAATAAAAGATCCGTTTAATTTTCAAAATAAAATACACCGCGCTCATATTTCCCTACACTACACCTTGAAAACGTCATAATGGGCGGAGACAGGCTTGTTGAAGTTTTAACATCAAATCTGTGTGTGAATCAAAATCCACAGAAAAGAGAGATCGGTAGGTAATTCAGAAAAGAGTTCTATCCTATACTCCTCCGGATGGAAAACTGTTCCTGGTTTGGTAGTTCTGTTTATAGAAACTACATATAGCGAGATCAGACCAGAATTCGCGAGATTACATGGGGCCTCGTGACGTCAGCTGTCAGTCATGACCGCAGCCGTTGCGCAACAAATCCGGACCTGGTGGGTATTGACGGACGACGGAACACGGAGCTGTCACGCAGCGGAGCCGTTCCGCAGCCGTTACGCATCTGGTGGAAATTAGGGGTAACGCAAAAAATAATTAAATTTCCAAACGGCACAACATTATTTTTGTGTCATGTTTTCAGGAGATCACAAATTATTTCATGACACTGGTTTCTGTATGTTTGGTGCCACTAACACAGAAATGAAATACTTTACCTTTAAATATAATCAAATAAAACATACGGACAGAAAGACACAGAGACGATATTACTGCATGTGGTTGTGGGTGACTGATTGTTGCATCAGTAATGGTCAGTGTCTTCTAATTATTCCAAGGGTTTCTATCAGTCTTAATGAGGGTATGTTGCTATGGCAACAGCAACCATAAGGTTTCTGCAATTCAATCAACATATTCAAATATCTTCTATAACAGAAGAAAGAAAATCCTACAAGTGCAATAGCTCAGCACCTGCCTTTACAGGCTTGCAGCTTCCCTGTGAGACACAACATTTCCATAACTGTAGTTATGTTTGTTTTTGATATGTTTCTCTGTTCATTTCTGAGTTTGTTAATCTTCTAGTCTAAATTAATTAATTAGGTTCCTCATTTCAGGTGTGTTGTGTTGTTCTTCTAGTCTGTTTATCAGTTCTCCTCTGTTCCCTACCTGTTTGTCTCCTTGGTTACTAATTAATTAGGTTCCTCGTTTCAGGTGTGTTGTGTTAATTAGTCTCGTTAGTTCCTCTTGTTTGCTATGTATTTAAACCCACTGTTTCTGTCTGTTCCTTTTCTTGTAATATTTAGAGTTCTATGTGACATGTGGTTGTATGTTTTCATGAGAATCCTTGGAATAAAATCTTCTTTATCGTCTCCGTTGTCTGGTACTTGATTACAGCCACCTATTCGTGACAATTGTAAAGTGTTACCTATATATATATATATATATATATATATACACTTTTAATGTGGACATGTGGACAAGACTTCTAATGACACACTCGTCAGATTTATTAAGTGTATTCATCTGCCACAAGAAAATAGTATCTTTGAAATACCTCCTTAATCTGAAAAAAATATTGGTATGTGCGATTAATTAAATGAATTAATTGGCTTGTCATTAAAAATGTTAATAGATTTACAGCCCTAGAATATACTTCATTTATACACTTTATAATAAATAATGTTTGCCATAGTTTATGTAGTGATCAAATTATGATATGATGACTTTTACTCAATTTACTCAGAACCCATGTTTCACAGTGTGTATAATGTAGTGCGGTGGTTGTGATAGTCAGCACTATAGTATAATGGCCACTCTGACACCCATTATAAGTGCTAAACATTATGCGAGGCAGGACTTACGATATGGAGCATGATGTAGTCTCCTAGTCGGGGGGCGCTGTCAATGCGGACCAGAATCCCGTCCTTGATAGTAGTGCTGAAGCCCACCGCCAGTCTATCGGTCCGAGTGCTGGGCCTCTCGTTATTGGGCCATGTGACGTGATAAGACCTCCACCCTTTCCAAAGATGTACGTCGCTCCAGCTGCAGGGAGGAATAGAGAAAGATAGTGTGAGGGATCAGCTGATTCTTTTACAATGCAACATCCAGCTGGTAGGATGTCAAAAGTACCAATAGCAGTATTGTTAGTACATAATTCCAACTCTATTCAGTACCAAAAGGCAGCAGACAGCAAAAAGCTTACGAAGAGCTTCTGATGATGCAGCTACATAAGCTTGAGCAGTCAAAATGCCTGTCTTGGCAAAGTATTAATGTAAATACAGTCTGTTTGTCTTCAGCAAATGTAAACAGATGGGACATACAATTGAATGTGTCACAATATCAGATCTGTGCACTAGATCTTACAGTGTAAATGCACTCTAAAAGGCTATTATGCTGTTAATATTTATCGAAAAACATTATTGACAAGGAAAAGAAAACCACTCATTGCTCTTGACTGGATAATTCTAGTAGCTTTAATACAACTGAACATGAAGACAAAGTAAGGCTTTGAAAAAAAAAGCAGCAGATTTGAATTACAAGCTTTTTAGTCAGTCACCAATAACAGTGAATCCAATATCAATGCATTATAGCTAATACAGTGTTTCCCACACATAGACTAATTCGTGGCGGTGCGCCACAGAATCAACACCGGCCGCCACAAATTGCGTTTCGTTATAAAAAAAAATGTTTACGCTATTTAAAGGGGACATATCATGCTAAATGCACTTTTTTAGCCCTTAAATGCATTTTGTTGTATATTTGGAGTGTTTAGAAGTACAGAAAAGATGAAATTATTCTCTTCAGGTGCTTCGTTGATATCTTTATATTCTGTTTTGGTCATATTTTTCAACCGGTTCAGATTTTTCTGTTATCTATGACGTTTTTTGAACTATCACGTCACAGTATTTGCAGCGGAACTGCAAAATAAGGACATTGACTTCCGGCCCAACACTTCGAGAAATCCGCCATTATTATTTCTCGCTGCAATTTTGTAGTCCAAGCTAAAGGATGCAGAAGTTACGAGAGGGTAAGTTAAAATGTTCGGTTGTTGGATGTAGTAACCCACACGCTTCATTACACCGTCTAATGTAGATGAACTGCCGCGCTTGTGACAGGAGCATGTTTAACTGAAAGAACGAGCAGAACGATTAGAGAGAGAGACCCGGTCGCGCGCGCGCGCACTCTCTCTCTTCGGAGCCAGGCGAAAGTGTAAACAAGACTTCACCGTCTCCAAACTAGGCGCTGTCTTGCTCTCTCTCCCTCGCACATATTAATCAAAAAAAATCGATACGCATTAGAAAAGGGGTAAAAAAGGGGCCTGTGGAGCTATAATAATGAGGAATTCAGACCCAAGCATTGCAGTTCCGCTTTATATAGACTACAAATGTATGATTTATATGTAAAAAGGAACAATTTAAAAGCATGATATGTCTCCTTTAAAACACGCAGCGTGTTCATTCAGCTGCATTTCCTTTCCCTGCTCTCCCTCCGTCTCTCCGTCACTCACGCGTCTCTCTCACAAGCGATTTTTTGTCGCCAAAGCCTTATTTGATCGGTGAGTGATGTAGATGACTGCTTGCGATAGGGCGCATATTACTGAAAGAACGAGCAGAGAGAGAGAGGCCCGGTCGGCGCGCGCACCCTCACTGTCTTCAAACTATCTTGCTCTCTCTCGCGCATATTAATCAAAATCAATTGAGAATTGACACGATGGTAAAAGATCGGAAGACCGAAGTTTCACGTGGAGCATTCGTAGACAGCATTCGGGTAATTTTTTTCCTGAATTACTGCTGGGTGTTGTGCTAAAAAAACAAAAAATTACGTTACCTTATCTTCTCTGAAAAGTGTTCCGCCCATTCAGCTGACATGAAAAACACTTTCAATAAACAAAACAAAACTATGATGAAATGTTTTCTGTGTTGACAAATCTTGTGCGATGTCCTAACTGCCGGGATAATCACATTGTAGGCCTACAAGTCCGTAATAACACGTCCGATTCGCGAACTAATGACTCCTTTGAACCGATTCAACCAAAACAATCTTTTAGTTAACGTTAGACTGTTTGCGGTAAATGCAGTTGGGTTGTCGAGGTCAAAACTCTAAATAAGCTGTGAATCAAATAAATTTACTATAAATAATGTTATATCATTTTTTATCTTACACTGAATATTTGGATTTTGTGAAGGTGTGAATCATTTTTGATTAACATTTAATATAATAAAGTTCAGTGTAACAGATTATTAACGGATAATTAATCCCCCCCCCTAAATTACATCCATCATTTTGAGATAAAATATGTAAGACTGGAAAAACTGGAAGAGAGGGCAACTCTCTGAGAGAACAAAGGAAATTAACATTTGAACTCACTCTTGTGCACCATTCGAGACGCAAGTCTCACCTCAGAATCATCCTAATCTACATCTCTTTCCCTCTTCCCCCATTCCTTCTCTCTCCTGCTGAGATCACCAAAATTCACCCTAGAATCTATATGGTTTAATGTGAATAATTATCATACAGTATAACACATGTTTGGTATCATTTGAAATGTCTCAGTGCAACTGGTACAAAGGTCTCATTTCCAAAGAAGTAAAACAAAAGGTAATAAGGTATTTAAGAGTTTAGAGATAACTCGCACACAGAGTAGGGTGGGTCCCAGGCAAATGGCCTGAGAGTGGCCGAGACTCTCAGCATCATGTATTTTCTGATGTCAGGTTTGCAGAGCATTTGATGTTTTGTATTTATTATCTTTGAACTGATTATGAAATTGGTATTAGAGTTGGGCGGTATCCAAATTTTGATACCGTCAAACCTCCTCCCTATTTTACTACGGTATACGGTATTACCGTGACTAATTAAAATTATGACGTAAGGCTCAGACGGCGTCACCAAACTGTTGGCTTGTGCCTAAACCGTTCAGAAACTGAATACCAAACACTAATACTGAAACAATAACAACATAACATGCACAATATTAACAACTTTTATTAGCAACAAATAGCAGCTTATAAAAAAGTGCAAATACAACAGTCAAACAGAATTAAATTAACATAAACATCCAGAACAGTTTTCACGCACACAAATCAATTAAATTAAATCACACAGCCGTTGCCATAGCGATCACGGGAAAAGTCAGAGTTCGGGAAAGTTGTGGATACCCCTGAAAAAATTAACTGAAAACAACTGAAAAACTGTTAACTGAAACATTAACCTAAAGACAACT
>FLSR01004884.1:25151164-25161317 GCA_900092035.1 Leuciscus waleckii | reverse complement strand
TTTTAACTGGCCCATCCAGTTTTCTGGAGGCCCACCTACAATCAAAATCCTGGCGCCGCTAGTGCTTCGCAGTAGTGAACGCGTCAGAGAGAAATGCACATTTCATACGGATTACATAAGCAGAGAACAGTCAGTTTTCTTTCGTTTTGAATTGTTCTGTTTAAAAGTAGACATTTCAAGCTTTCTATATATGTCTCAGGTCTGTGAGGCAAGTAGGCTACCGTATACGCTGAGTTTCGGTTCATTTATGACACGAGCTCCAGTTCATGCGCCGGCGCCTCCGTGTCGTGATTATCTATTTTCTACTATATTTACTTCTTATTTATTAAATCCAGGCAACAGGTTGATGAAACATTGATTAAAATTAATCTAACAATAAATTGTTACATTTGATTTTATTCTGACTTGCTCTGAAATTGTTTCCCAAGTAGATTAAATGGCTTCGTATGTTACCTCAAATCTGCGTCAGATTAGTGACTGCTAATATTTGGCGCTAATTTAAGTGTAATTGGTTTTGCAAAGACAAGAAGGGAATTTCCGTTTAGGGCAGCAAATGCTGCTTGACCAACCTAAATCTGGGTGTGTCTCACCTCTGTTTTAATTTAATGTTACTTTAGATAAGTGTACGTGAGCAATCACGGCATGACCAATCCAAAGCTATTATAAGAGAAGTAAAGTTGGTTGACTTATATCTGTAGTGATGGCCATACCTCTACTGAAGTAAACGTTACTTTAAATTCAAGTGTATGCAAAAACCATGGGGGCTATACAAAAGTATCTTTGATTCTGTAAGCGTGAATGCGACCATCTCAGGTATATAGCCAATTACCTCTGTTTAGTGACCGAAGCTGCGAGTGTGTGATCGTGAGACCCGCATAAAACAGAAGGCGTGAGGACCTCAAAAGCCACATAGTTTCCTAATCTGAGCAGGTAAAATATAATTAAAGGTTAAAAAGAATAATCAAACATTCGCTCACTTTTAATGATGCTCAGATATCATTAAAACCTTTTTTATTTAGTCAGATGAAATAACGAGGTAATACATATGAGAAAATGTATTTAATTTAATCTTGTTGTGTTGCGTAAAAGGAAAGACAGTAACGTGCAAAGACCTTCACCTGCATTATTGGAAAACTGCCATTGGACCGATAAACAGGCTTACAAATACATGACAGAAAACTCGCTCCTCCACCAGGAATAAATCGCCATCCGAATGCATGAGTTTTATCACTGAGGTGCCATACTAATTTATTTTTACAGACACCCACATGAGAAACGATTACCGTCTGAATAAGTATTTTGATTGCTTTAAAAAACACACAGATAAATCCTCAGCTCTACAGAAAATATGGTGGATTTTAAGAACCCTATAGTGACGATTCAGATGGTACGCTGTTCTACGATCAGGCTCTTGTTTTATCATTGTGGTTCATGCAGAATTTTTAGAAGTTGGTCTGAGATCACTGTGAAACCTCCAACAAGCCTATATATTTTTATGCAAGTTTTAGTGACCTAATTTTCATGGTGACTCTTAGACCTTGGCTGTGTGTCTAGAGCTTGAGCTGAGCACTGGGATCAATGCTTGGCCCTCAAGCCTCTGAAATGGGACTCTATACAGGGAAAAGCTTGAAGCTGCCAAAAAAAAAGAAAAAGAAAAAAAGACTTACAATCCTCATCCATTATACATGAAACTGCAACTAGAGAACAAAAGCAGGCAAAGATATAAAATCAAACAATCTCTTCCAAGTGTAATTTGACAAACACAAAAGGGCAAAGAAAATAAGCTGGACGTTGGCTCTTCAAGAAGAAGGATCATTATGCTTTCACATCACACCCATAGCAAAAGATAAAACGAGTGACAAAACTCCAGAAAGTTACTTTGAATCACAGTAATTACCCCTCTCAAATCAGAACCATTTACTAATGTCTGGAAAAACATGTAATCAATTGCCTCCAGGACTCTGAGGTCAAAACTATTAAAACATCAGAATCTTTGTGATCTATTATAGGCAGGGCCGGATTTATGCATAAGCATTCCAGGCACGTGCCAATGCTTGCACGTCCAGGGAGGCCCAATTACAATGAGGAGAAATAATATATTTTCTTAATTATTATAATTATGTTACTGTAATAGTAAAACTAATTACCACTATCTTAATTAACACAATTTTAAATATTGGACAGAAACCTCGTATCTTAACTCTGACAGTAGGTGGCGCTTATGGAAAAGAATGAATACAGTGGTACACAAAGCAGTGCTGCGCTTATATATACCACTGCAGGCTGTATAGGCATTAGCACACGGGTAGGACGAAAAAGAAAATGCCATCAAAACTTTTCTGAAGAGAGTCAGTTCCATTCAGAAATCCATTCATACAAATGTCTTCCTTTTGGAACAGTCCTAAAATGCTGCCTCTGTAGGCAGCTCAATAGGTTTTTGAACAAAGCAATTGAGATCAAAAAGTAACTGAGGAATGAACATGTTTGTGCAGTTTTTGGGCCCTGTGCAGAAGGAACAAGACCGCAGGTGCACTGAGAGTTTTATTGCCATCGTTGACATTCTCACCACCATTCGTTTGTTATTATGACTGTAACATCTCATTTGCACATCTGGGCTTGAGGGCCCAGCTGGTTGATATTCCTTAAGGGGAAGAGACATCATGCCGAGCGGATGGGGTTGAGTCCCAGGAGACAGAGAGACATATGGGAGTGAGATGAAAGAGAATGCATCACATTCATATAAGACTTGCGCTGGGTCAGCCTACCTTGTCCCCAACTAATATGTCTATGCTAGGTCAACACTCTATTTCAGGGGCTTTCAAACTTTATGGAGTCAAGGACCCCTTATAGGGAAGAACATTTTCCAAAGACCCCCTTATAATTATAACAGTGATTAATCCCAAAGTTAATGTGGGTGAGAGTAATGAACATAATATGCTTTTTTTATTGGTGCAGACGGTCCCCATTGTAAATGTAGGCTACTTTTTAATATAGGCTACAGTTAAATTGTATTATTTACCGTATTTTCCAGAAAATAATTCTCACACGTAAGTCGAACCAGGTCAAACTTGCATTGTTGAGAAAAAAAACAAACAAAGCAACAACATAAAAGTTGCATAGGTGTACAAGTCCCATTGTATTATTAGATTCAGAAATAATGTAAAATACTGGTAAATGAAACTAACCGTTACCAAACTCGAAACACTGTAAACATGTATTTTACTTCCCCTCACTCTAAATCCTTTAAATTTAATGGTAGGCCTGTTCAGAAAATAAAAATAAATGAATTATAGTGCCATTCATTATAAACAACATTTAAAATAAAGGTTATTTGTAATGAATGGCACTATAATTTATTTTTATTATATAATAAACTTATTTTCTTTAACAAACTTATTTAGAGCGAAACTGAAACTGAAGTGGGCTCACTTATTCAGCATGAATCGTTTCCATGAATGAATTGTTAGTCGCAATGTAACATTGGTTGCTAAACTATTATTTATTATGTAAAGAAGGCTTTGTACTTCTCTCGTGTCCCAATATCCACTCAAAATAGTATCCTTCAAATACGGAAAAAAACTGTTAGGAATAACACCACAGCATGCTCATGCTGTACACAGCCTACATTGTACAACCAGACAAATAAAATTGAGTAATCGAATACCTTTTCTATGTTTAGTTGTCTTACAAGAGGCTGCAATGTCAAGTTAGCAATGTGAGAAGAACTGGGCTGAGTTTCCCGATAACGTTGTCTCTTAGCGCGCTACGAAGACTCTTAAGGTATAACTTAACTGAAGGTATACCATTTCTAGGCGTGTTACCCGAACTATACCTTAGGAAGCTGCTTAAGATATACCTTCTTACGTGCGACGTTACCAGGTGCTGTCCGTGGCGATAGTGCTGAATCTGCTGATATCGATGGCTCGAGAATCAATTATTCTCTCGTGCAAGGGCTGTTTATCTGAGAAAGCGGTGTTCTTTATAAAAAAGCACTTTAGAAATAGTTGAAATTGATTTATTAGGACTCATGGGATATTATAAAAAGTAATCCAAACTATATTAGCCTATAATAGCATTGCCTACATATTTTAAAATTGTATCATATATTGCTGCCATAATAACCATTTAAATTTGTATGTGCTTTCTTCTCTTTCCCATTTTTGTTCACTGAGGTGGAGCTGCGATGAAATATTGTTCTTGTAAATACTTTCAAGCATTTCAGTAATAAAAGTGTACGTCACGTACGGTGCTCGGCAGTGATCAAAAAGGATTTAAACAGTGAATTTTGAATCTCTTGAAAACGCAGAGATGTGGATTCAGACGGCAATTAAATTACCACACGACCTGTTTGTCAAAAAACAGTAGGTACTAATTTGGCCAGGGATTTTTACACGGGTTGGGTGAGAAAAAACACTGATAGGCCTATTATGGATTCGGACGGCACTAAAATCACAGACTTACCCCTGTAAATGTTTAAAATACCGGACGAGCCCATGATAAACAATATCAGCGTCCGAATAGGACTTAACTGACAGTAGCCTTTGCTTTCACTGGCCTTTAAAAGCGCTCTTTTATTAAAATACATTTATAAAATTGTATTATATATAATAATGTAATTAAAATTCTAACAACAATCAGTGTAATGACAATTTTATTCTTTGATGAAAACACTTGAATTAGCCTAACTGAACACTGTCTGTGTGTATTAAAACTTCAGAATTATATTCATATAGCCCTGCAACAGTCAGTGATAAGGTGAAGCTAAGAGTGGTCCAGACCAACCTTCCGAAAGTATGACTTACAGAAGGTATACTTAACTAAGAACGTTTCGGGAAACACGTATTATCCATAAGGTACAGCTTAAGGTGTAACTTAAGAACGACGTAGCGTTAAGAAGGTTTCGGGAAACTCAGCCCTGATATGTAGTGTTGTGATACGTTGTGCGCTTAGATTAGTGGAAACAACTTAAAATACTCCGTCAGATAATAGTAAGGCATATTTCAAAATGGTAAAGGGGCTATTTTTATATGTGTAACAATTAAACAAACAAAATGAGCTGGCCATCTCAGTGAATTTCTTTCTGAAGCACGTGACAAAAATTAACCAAAACTTGATTGCTGCCTATTTTGAAAACCCCTTCTCTATTTTATTAGATAAATTGCATGCTTTAGGGATAAGAGTCAAATCCTGACCACGGGGAAATAAACCGCAGGATCTCACTCAGAATTCTTCAGTGTCTCCAGTCGTAGTTCTCGTGAGGATGGACACAGATCTGAGCTCAGTCTTCAGGGAGTTGTCCTCCTATACCATGTCTTCTCAGTGCTGTGGGAGGCCATGAAATACTGCATCCACACTGCACCCTAGGGAGCCAATTATCCCACTCAGTGGATTTGCTAAGTAACAAGAGACACCATTCAGTCCTTACAACACCACGTTTCTAATGGACCCTGCACGAGTAGGCTTAGCGAATGCCTGACAAACAAAAAAAGCTATTTACCAAATTTAATCGTGTCAGGGCTTTAAGCGATTGCACACGTCCATTTAAATGCTGCCGAATTGACAGGTAGGCTGAGAGTTACTTGCAGCGTTGATAGAGTGAGGGAGTGTTTTGCATTTAGGCATTGGTGTTAAGAAAAAGGCTAAAAGTAGAGAGATTACAATTACGCCACAAATGGACTGTTTTAATGAACACTGAAAGCTTTTGAAAGTTTGGTGTTTTACGTATGAATTAATTATGGGCAAATTGCATCTTCTGGAGCAATATGTACCACAGTTACTGTCTCCTTAATGGAATTCCAGGCTGGTGAAAACTTCATTAAAAAACTTCATTACAGAAATGCGCTGATAAAGGGTGATGCGTGGCAAACATTTTCAATTCAATATACTAACACACAAAAATAAAGCGTGTGCGTGTTTGACACATTAATTAAGGTAACTAAGAACATGCTGTTAACAAACATGCTGGACTAAATATTGCTTTCACTGCTTGCTGCATTTAGCATTTCCAATTCCATGATTCAGTTAAGAGGATTCTTAATCAAATAGGATTTCTGTTTTTTTTTCTTTTTTCTTCATCTGATACAAAGTTAGTACATTGTGAATTTTTCAACAAAATGCGAGTGAAGAACCAGCCCTTCACACAGCCCGTTGATCCCGGAAAATTGCCATAAAATTGCCAGAGTGACTTCTGTGTGAACGCAAACACGTCCCGGGATGATTCCGAGATCGATCCAGGAATGGGGACCTAGTAACATTGCCAGGATCAGTCCTGGAACGTCGTAATCGATGCTTATGATTGAATCAGAAAAAAATGCACGAGCGTGGTTTCTTTACACGAAACATTACACGTCACATCTCTTCACGGGATGTGTGTAAACGTTTACTCAAGACTTCGCGAACAGATTCCGGAAAATCACTGGCAGTGTGAATGAATCAAAATCAAACGATCACAGGACAAATAATCAGTGTATTTCCTGGAATCTCTGTGCGAAAAGGGCTATAGTAAATGTCTTTACTCGACTCAGTCTCAAAATTATGCTCTTGATATTGTCTTGTGGCATTACAAGCACTCTCTTAGTGGCCCTTATGTGGACTCAATGCACCATTTCACCTAGACAGTACTGGTGCAGACTATATAGTGAACTATTACCCAACAGTCCATGTTGCAGAGAGCAGTCCTGTTGGAGGACCACATGGGGCTGACATGCCATTTGGGACAAGGCCTTGATCAGTGTACAAACTACAACCAACTAATTTGTTAGCACCAGCCAGCATTACAGGATGGTTTGCTTTTATTTGTCAGAATGTGATGGACTGATGGCATAAAATTGGCCTAGTCAACGCTGTCAGTCATGACCAAAAGTTAAGATCAGGTGTTGCACAGTCTGAGGCCACATTTACACATAGCCAGGTATTTTATCCCTTCGTGTAAACGGGGCCTGAGTGGATTTTACTCAAGACTTCGCTGGGGTCATATTGTATAATATGACAATAAATGAATAAATAATTGTAAAAGACATACAAAAGTAAAAGACAAAAATACAACTGGCTTTATCCCACTAAACATGCAATTGTAATCCTGAGCTTCTCCTTTCATTCACCGATCATTCCATCAGATCGCGTTCTGACCTCTCTATGAATCAAAGTGTGGTTCTGCACAATGCCACCAAGGTTAAGAGTGTAGATGTGTAACAAAGCAAGCCTAACATGTCTTGCTTCAGGAAGAAATTGCACTTCTCCAGTGTAGTTGGTGGAGCAGCCTCTTGGCTCATATCCCAGCATGCCCAACTAGCAACACAGTTTAATCTCTGTGAAGAGGTGAATCTCTGTGAATCTCTGGAGTCAGAAAAACATCCATCTCTTTATGAAGGCACACGTGTAAACAACACATGGAAGCACATATTCATTAGCACACACATTGGCTACATGTTTGGATTTGGTGGCTGTCCCTGCAATACTCGCCCAATTACCCAAGATCCACATTGAGAATTTCTGGTGTCTTACACACACTTGCCCACACACATGCACACATAATTGGTGCTATCTGTGATTTAGATCCTAAAGTGGTGTCTCATGGGCTTTCAAACATGCAGTATGTCAGAGGTGCAGAAAATCTGTTCCACAAAGTACAACACAAAACCACAAACATGAAAACACAAGAGTACAAGAAAAACAGAGCAAGCACACTCTTTCTCCAAAGCACTGATGTTTTTCCACCTTGTCCATATAAAGTATATCCAGACAATGGCTGACCTGCTCAGCAGGCTCTGGGCACAAATGCTGTAATCTGGAGGCAAGGTGCTGCAGGAGAACAGTTCAAGAGAAAAGTTTTCCAATTAAAAATGTGTAGGTCTTTCAGAGACTGCTGTTTGTAATCACTCTTTGTAATCTTGTAAACACAGTTCTTGCAATTGTGAGGCCAATTAATAACCAAGCCATACCTGCAACTGAATTCAGACAAAAAGAACACAGTGGTCTTTAGTGATACCAGGAAAGCATGTTTCACTTCATTCAGTGTACTTTTGCAAGTGGCAAGTGCAAACTGCACCTTTAATTATGATCAATTATGAATATAAGAATTAATTAACTGATTTAGGACATTATTTACTAAATTCAGTATTTGAAATTCAGTAGATCAACAGCATGAATGAACCACCAGTTTCTTGATTTTAACACACTTTTGTCAAAAGTGTGTATATATATATAGAGAGAGAGAGAGAGAGAGAGAGAGAGAGAGAGAGAGAGAGAGAGAGAGATTTATGCAGAGCGCAGACCACAGCCTGGCAAAAACTTAGGGGGTCAATTGAGGACATCTAGCTCAGCATATTCACATCAGAAATTCTAATTCTATACTTTGCATTCTTAGACAGTGATCTTTAAACCGTAAGGATCTCACACCCTCAGGAGGTAAGCGAGTCAATCAGAAGTTTTCTGACTTTAACTGTATGTCAGCATGGTGCTTTACACATTAAATTTGATTGGTTGTTAAAGGTAGGGTAGGCAATTTTGGAGAGGCTAGCAATACCAAGCTAGCTTATGGCTCGTTTCCACTGAGCGGTACGGTACAATAGAGTACAGTACGATTCGGGGCGATAAACCCTGATCCGGCTTGCGTTTCCACCGCCAAGAGTACCCTTACTTGATAGGCGTGGTGTAGCCTATGCTGGAAAGAAGCGATCGACATTATTTTCGCGCGAAGAAGAAAGCTACATAGTAAACAACAATGTATGACATACAGCAGATCTTTTCTTGCTTCTCGGCATGTTGCTGTTTGTCACAAGAAGACAAGCGCCAACATTAAGTGTTTCTCAATACCAAGTACGCAAAGTTCGGACTTGCCAAGTCCGACTCAGGAGAATGACTCCTGAGGAGTCGGACGCGAGTCCGGTAATTCTGCAAATGGAACAGCAGCGTTCTTAAAAGCGTCACTCAGCTCGCTCTGCTACTCCGGTTATCTCTGTATGTACATTTTAGGCAACAATAAAACAAACTATGTTATAAAACACCACTCTGCCTCTTTTCATTTTCATTCACTGCATGGCAATAACGTTAGCCTATTTATAACAAAACGAAATATAAAACTCAACCCTGCCTCTTTTCGTTGAAATTTTACATATTAATATGGTCCAGGCAATATGTGCATTTGTACTAAACAACAAATGTTGCAGTAAACAAAATGACCATCTTTACTGTAATAAAATTAAAAATGACAAAACTCAACCCAGTCTCTTTTTGTTAAATTTCAGTTTTATCAATATTAGCCATTAATAATAATAATATTCCTGTAATAAAATTAAAAATGACAAAACTCAACCCAGTCTCTTTTTGTTAAATTTCAGTTTTATCAATATTAGCCATTATAAAAGTATAAGTAAAAGGTACAAGAAGCTATACAATAAGAAATAAAGCAATTCAGTCAAACATACAAAGTCAGCGCTCTAGTCTAACCTTACAACGGTAAAATTAAATATATAAAGTTATGAAACTTCACTTAGCCCTCAGCCAAAACGATTGGCCAGGGAACAAAAGATTCACGAGACCAAAGATCGCCCGTTAGGTCTACACAAGACAAATTATATCTCATGTTTAACCACTACATAGACATAAGAGTCAGCGGCAAACGTCAGAAGGACTAGCCGAGGAAAGGCTGTTCCAGGCGGGGTACATAAGTGAGAGCGCCCGGTGATCGCCTGGATCTCACAACCTGGATCAAATTTTCATAAATCTTTATAAATAAACCACAGATTTGAGCTTTAAACAACTACATCTCGCCTGAAAAACTCTTAAAACTACATTTCATGACAGTAGTATTATATTTCAACTGTATATAAAAAAATGGCGCTTCTTATGTTGTTATTCCCCTTGTAGCACGCGCAAGTGACGATTCTCTGTCAACCAGTCAAGGTTCTGCAGTGAGTCTAGCTCCACCCTTTAACATACCTGTTACGAACCGCTCTGAGACACGAGGGTTAAGATCCAAACGCAGCTTTATTGTGGGTAATCCAGAGGCGTAATCCAGTAAACAGGCAATGGGTCAAAACACAGGTAGGCAGTCCAAACAAACCAACAAAGAAACACAAACAAAACAGGCAGGGACCAGAGGCAAAAGAGTAATCCAGGGAACAGGGCAAGAAATCCAAATAAACCAAAAGAC
>FLSR01004884.1:25119058-25151064 GCA_900092035.1 Leuciscus waleckii | reverse complement strand
ATTACATCACTTTTTGAAAACACTCTTATCAGAATAATTTTTTGTACCTTTATAAAGGTATGCTCTAAATTTAATTTCAAATGCTTACATTTTACCAATGCATTCAATTAAAATAATAAGACACTAGGCTGTTACCAATCAAATTAAATAATTTACACAGCACTCTGGTTGAGTGTAGCCTATATTGTTTAACTATAATTAATATGTTATAAATAACTGCGCAAGCCTCAAAGGCGCAACTTTGTTACCGTCCGTACATTAGGTAGGCCTATATTATTATCAACTATAGGCTATCAATCGAAACTTACATTAAATGAATTAAAACAGAATCTTCCTCGCGTTTTCAGTGATTCCCTGGTTATTTTTTATATTAGCCTATATTTTATATTACTTTTCCCTTAAAAACAAAAACACACACACGTTATTAAACTCAATACATTATAATGATTTATCTGTCATCCACCCTCGATTGAATAGAATGTTTTTATTACTTGGCCCGCCCGACCCGTGGATTATGATCCGCGCAGCACTATCTATCAGCAAACTATACGGTTTGAGAATGAACTCAAACGGGAACCGCAACAGAACCGTCACGGTGGAAAAAGTGTATATGAGCATGTGACTGTCTGTCCGGGTTTTGTCGAGGCGGCATATGCAGGAAAACCCCTGATGACCAATAATGTCATATTTTGTATGCATCTTGTCATTTTTATTAGGGAAGGACATGCCTGAAGGACACCGCTGTGCCAACCATTTTCTCTTTCTCCAAGGACAAAGAACAACAGCCAAAAATAGCACGCTTGGTAAGTATTGATGAGGTGGTAAGTGGCATCCCTGTTTCAGCTGTAAATAGTAATGAGGAGGTTGCATATGTAGATAATAGGAGTAGTGCCAACACCTATGCTGTCAATCAGAGCAATGTCATGATGATGGAAGACACATCTGAACAGGCCTTTGTCGCTCAAGATGTCATGCATGATGACATTGCTCTGACAGTGAATGTGTGTGAGGATTTTGGTTTGTAGCAGCGTTCAACACACAAATCGGAGTGGAAAACACTTTGGTTCTTTGAGTGATCACTGCTACTATATTTCAGAGTCTCCGAAAACAATTAAAAGGAAAGCTTATGAGGTAAAGGACAAGCTATGTGTAGCTCGCAAAAAACTGAGGTTGAAAAGGCAACAGACAAGGAGACTAAAGGCAAGAGTTTCTTCCTTGAAAGGTGTCATCAAAGTGCTTCAGAAGAAACTTATAATTTCAAGTGAATGTGCCTCTCTTCTTGAAAGTCTGGATGATGTTCCCCGGGAGATATTTCAGAGAATCCCTTTTTAGCTGATAATTAGTCTAGCTTACTTGTAGCCTAGGTAGCTTGCTGTAACCAACCTGGACATACCCTCCCGTTTACCCCGTGATTCTCCCTTAGACTTATTTCCTGCTGTCTTCCCGTTTAAATATTTTTCCCGTAATTATCCCGTATTTGTATACTCTTTGCTTAGTTCATTGTGTATGTACCGAATGCTTATTTTGGATTAGCCTAAGCAACATACCGTTAGACCTCACGTTAGCTTTACTGCTCCACTACCAACATTCTTTCGTGGCTAACGTTACTGTTCTCATCAACGACAACGCATATATTCACGGCGAACTATAGCTTGCAGTCTTAAATACAACTTATATGAAAAGCATTAAGATATAGGGGTGTATAATCATTGTAAAACAAATCTTACCTTGACGTTGTCTTGCCGAGACACACCGGTCTCTCCAGGTTGGGTTGTAGACTCATGGATTTGGCTTCAGACTGATGCAACGCCGGTTCAACGGATAACGTGATTGGCCAAATCAATTCAACAAGGTAACAACACAAGCGTTGATTGGATCTCACTCCGGCCAACGTTTGTGATCAGCTAGAGAAATTAAATCTATTGTTATACTTTAATGTGCAACAATTGGCGTTGGAAACAATCGGTAATATTTTTGTGAATGATTCATACAGACAAATAAAAAAAAAAATGAGCCAGACAGCTGCTGGGTAACGGTCAAATCAAAAACTAAACGAGATAGACGGACTTGGCCCACTGCCTAGATCAGGGAGCTTGGTGCTAACTTGTGCATCATGGACATGAGACCTTACTTTCTCCATCCTGAGGATCACACACAAAAAGTCCATGTGCTCTTGGATCCATGTCATATGCTCAAGCTTCTTCGGAAATCAGAAAATGAAGGTCAATCTTGCAGCCCAGCTCTTCAGCAGCAGTGTGGCTGATGCCCTAGAGTATTGTGAGCAGGAGCTGAAGTATGCCCAGTTCAGTGGATGTGCAGCCACAGTTCAATTCCTGCGCACAATAGATGCAGCCTTTGATGTCCTTAATAGCCGCAACCCACTTGGCAAAGGACACAAAGCGCCCATCAAGCCATCTACTAAACACCGTGCTAAGGGTATTTTAGAAGAAACAGAGTCACTTCTCCGTGGGCTTAAAATGAAACGAAGATGTGCATTCCACACAGAAAAAGACACCCATCTATGTTTTCATTGCTTGTGGCAGAAGTGTGATGGGCATCTACGAAGACCTGGTAGAGCAGCCAGCTGCCCCATGCCGATACTTCTGACCTACAAACTCAGTCAGGACCACTTGGAGTTGTTCTTCTCTGCAGTCAGAGCGCGTGGAGGTTACAACAACAACCCCAATGTAAGGCAGTTCAGAGGGGCATACAAGCGCCTCCTTGTAAGGCACCAGGTGAAAAGGGGCACAGGCAACTGTCTCCTTCGCGACAACACAACCATCCTTGACTCAACAATTGCGACTGTGAACATCGCTCGCCGGGTGGAGTGGAGCCTGTGGAAGTGCTTGTACCTGAGGATGACTCCCTCCCTGACCTTCCAGATGTTGACAATCTGTCGGAGTACAAGGAAGCAGCAATCTCTTACATCACAGGCTTCATTGTGAAAAAGACAAAAGAGAAGGTTAATTGCATGCCTTGCTCACAAGCACTCACCTCAGATGACTTGGTGCATCCATTTATTAGTTTGAAGGACAGAGGTGGCCTACAGAAACCATCTCCAGGCATCACTGCAGTTTGCCAAGCTACAGAAAGATGCTTTCAGCGGCTGCTAAAAACCAATGAGGGAAGGGCTTCACAGGGACGAGGAACAACAGCAGCCATTGTCACTCAGGTTCTTTCTGATTGTTCTCAGAAGAATCTCTTCCCACAGCTGCACACTCACATGTTTGACATGTGTGTTGAAGCTAACCATGTCCATGTTCTGGTGAAGATGGCTTCTGCGTAGTACTGTAAAGTTCGATTAAATCATATAGCAAGACGGACGACAGATAAAATCTTCTTGAGCTGCATCGGGCTCATACAAAATGGTGATTTTGTTACCTTTAGCAAAATGGCAGAGCTCGAGCGCTCCATGCCGGTGTCCCAGCGTCACCTGCAGGATCTGCACATTTGCAATGGAGGGTCACGAGGTGGTGGAAATTTCAGAAGAACAGGTGGTGGTAGTTTCAGAAGACGATGATGTGATTTTTGTGACGGATGAGGAGTTGAATCAGGTTCCACAAGACGTGAACATAACTGAGGTGAGAGATTCCAAATGTTTTTCATTTTTAACATGTTACATGTATGTTATTATCTGACTATTATTTTATATAGAATATTATTAAACTCTTCTTTTTTTTTTTTAAGATTCCAGATGACATCCTGAGACGTATCCTGCTTGAGGTCGTAAAAGAATACGGAGATGTTGCTTTTAACAGACTGTCTTTGACGTGCCGCAAATTCCGAGATGTTGTTTCAAACGAATCTTTTCGAAATGAGGCTCATTTCTCTTGGCTCGACAGTAGGTTATGTCATTTTATTATTTTTATATTCTTAACAGTAGACAGTTGTAAACTGCAAAAGCATTTGACAAAGGTCCATGACTGTTTTAACTGTTTAACTTAAACTGCTAGAAGCCATTGATACGCAATTAAGCAACATCTTTCTAACTATTAGTTTATCTATCTATCTATCTAAAGCTTTAAAGCTTCAAGGTTTTAAAACTCTTATCTCTTTCTCAAAACAGGCGTAGTGAACTGGAGCAAACACTCGAGTGAGCACAAGGAGAAGTACAGAGTGGCATATGAGTTGAAGAATTGCTTGTTTTGTGGGTACTTTTTTAAAGAAATACTGAAATATATTGCATCACAATAAGTGTAATTGTGATTGTCAAAACATTTGGTAACTAAATAGAATTTTATGAAGTTTAGTGACAATATGTTACAATGTTTACATTGTACAATGACTGGTAGGATACTGTTTTTATTATTGCTTGACAAAAATTTCAAGATTTCAATTCCATTCTTGTGATTTGATTCTGATTTTGATTCAATATTGACTAATTTGGATACATGTTTATTTAAAATTTTATTTAAAAAAATAATCTCACCTAATGCTGTAAACATAGAGGGCCCAATCTGCTGGTATTATTAAAGGTTAAAAATAACAAATTAAATTAAATATAATGCAGTTTTTGTTATAATAACAATTATTTAATGACATAAGTAAAAATATAATAAATATGTAATATAGTGCTCAGCAAAATCTCCTCTCTAGCTATTTTTTCTATTCAATTAACATGCTATGGTCATTAAATGGCTTTCCTGAGGTAAATGTAACGTTATGTGACATAATTGTTCTCCTGCTATTATATATTGACCTCTTTCCGTGGTTGAAAAACACTAATCGGTCGATATTATGTATACTTTCGGTAAGTTGTACTGCATCTTTAAATAAAAAAGTAACAGATGATCGGTTCACGTGCACTTGAACTGAGGCGCTCAGCGATCTGTCACGTCACATTTACAAGCGCCAAACGTATTTTTGTCTGAATTTCGTAATACAATTGACGGAATCTAAGAGCTGATAATTAGTTTAGTATTAAAAGTACCTCTTTGCTCCGCAATTTTTCTGTGCGTGAGAAAATGGATGTGTGGCGAGAGAGCGTGTGAAAAGTGTCAATTGCGTGAGTCTCACGCTCAATGCGTGAGAGTTGGCAGCCCTGTGACATGTAGTATGGACAAACTCTATTGATTTCTTTTGTCAGTGCTTTTGCCTAAAAAAAAGAGACCAAAATCCGGTGTTTAGATACAGCTCTGGTATTTTAACTGTTTGTCGTCACACAATACTCAAAGTGAGGTACTGAGTGGTTGCATACAGTTAGAAACAAACAGTACTTTGGAGTCTAGGAAGAAAAGCTGGAAAAAAATCCCCATCAAAATGTCCTAAATGTTCCAGGAAAAGATGTTATTTTTTGGTCGCTCTTGTTCACAACCTATTTTTATTTTGTTGTTCAGTCAGTCAGTGTAGGCCTATACTTGAAAGCATGTTCAGCCAGCTACCTCTATCCTAAATGTTTAGCTTCATGTTCAAATATTTTATTAAATAGGCTTACATATTAAATGTGGATGTAAAACTCCTAGAAGTTTTAATCCACTTGCCTGCATAAATAAAACGTTTCTCACCTTTTATTTGACTCTTTAGTTCCCCTTTAATACCACTGTCCAGCTGCACATCATGTTCTAGCCAATAGTATCCAGCTGCAGACCCGCAGCACCACCAGCGCCAGTGCCAGGACCCACCAGCGCCAGGACCGGAAGTGAGGGGCGGAGTTTACAGCCGAGTATCAAGAACACACAAAACGTCATACTTTATACATTTTATAATGATACATTACAGTTACAGTACAATAAGCATTTATAAAAGTTAATCTTGTGTAATATAATTGTATAGTTATCCGTTTCATTGTATTGTGAGAGTTACTTCCTGATCACGCTGTTGAAAAATAATGCCTTAGATTGAAAAGTTTCCATACAAACAAAAGATAACATAATTAACTTTTTATGACAGATGTTGCCATTTCAATTTGTTAATCATCTCAATTTAAGTGTAAAAATATTTTTTTCATAAAAAAATCATACAAATGATCAGTAAATAATACAAAGAATTTTAAGATGCTGTAAATTAATCTATATATTAAACAATTCCATTTCAAATAATGTCATATTGTAAAAGAATGAGCTAATTTTAAGTATCTCAACATTGAAACCACGGGTGTGCAGAGCCGGATTATCCATAAGGGCACTTGGGCCAGTGCCACACTGTCTTAATACGGCCCTGCGGGTGTGGGACATGAGCAAAAATGGTGTTTGGACATAAATGCTTCATAATTTTACATTAAATCATATTATTTATTATTTTTTATATCAAGGTGTGTATTGACACTATGTTTATATTTATGAAACATCAAATGACAAATTTTAACATAAATAAAAAAAATCACTCCTGGGACTTAAAGGTGCCCGTAGTTGCAGAAACACCCTTATACGTTATAATGATGCATTAGTTACAGTACAATAAGCATTTAAAAACGTTAATCTTGTGTAATATAATTGTATAGTTATCAGTTTCATTGTATTATGAGAGTTACTTCCTGATCACGCTGTTGAAAAATAATGCTTGAAACTTATGGGATTTATATAAAATATCTTTTATTTTACAAGAACATGTGCAGCATGCATTTTTTATAAAAAAAAGAAAAAAAGAAGCCAACGATTATTTTAATCATTTTAAAAGAAAAATAATGTAAAACTTCACAATCTCTCAAACGAGGAATTTACTCAATTTGTCGTTGCATTCTTGCAAAAAAAACCCTCCATGTCATCCCTGAGCTCAAACCGAAACACAAACGACTCTCTTGAATGTTCTGTCTGTTCACGGAGTTTGTTGAGGGCTTCTTCCTTCTGATCTTCATTCATTTGAATGAAAAGAGGCTCCTCCACTGGACCCTTGAACAGATGGCTGTTGGAATGGAGCCATTTCACAGCTTCCTTCATGTGCCAGATTATTGGGAACTCCTTCATTACAGAATATTAAAGGAAAATGTGACTTAAATATTTCTTATAAATGTATGTTAAGATATATTATAATTATATAGTTATATAAATATATATACGCATTGCCTCACTGCTCAGCGCTGCAGTGGCTGGAGATGTTGTGCTCAGCGCTGCAGTGGCTGGAGATGTTGTGCTCAGCGCTGCAGTGGCTGGAGATGGATTTTACACTTTTCTTTATGTAAACTAAAACATGTAAAAAATCTAAAAAAGAAATAGAAAAAAAGAAGCATCGTTTTAAAATTCAACACAATCAAAAAATGTATTTTAAAATACTATACTATATAATGTTTACTTCATCCCAATTACAAGCAATATAAACAGCATATATGGTTAATATTTAGGGTAAAAACACAAAACTCACTCTTGCACTCATTCTCTCTCACACACCGTTTAGTATGTTTTTTTTTAAAGCCGTTTGGTTTATGAGGACACAGATGTCCTCATAAACCATGTTTACGTTGTAATACCGACGTGATTATACACATTGTGTCCTCATAAACCATATACATGAACACAAAGCATCCTGTGTGTAAAGTAAATGTGAAGGGCGTGGTCTTTGAAAATGTGTTCTGATATATATTCTTCACAGAAAATAAGCCAAGGCCAATGAGTCTGTGTATGAAAAAATTATTAATCGTATAATTTTCTTTTGATAAAAAATGAAAACGGGTCCTACAGACCCGAACACAAGGGTTAAAACGTCACAGCAAGGCCCATTTACAACACGCTAAAATTAATCGAACCATCCGTAGAAAAAAATATTTAATACAATAAAGTATGATAACATATTCAAGCTTCAATAAGATGATAAAGCGAAGCACAAATTGAATATTTAGCAGATAAACGCTGAACTTAAAATATGCGCTAATATATTTCACCACAAGATGTCAAAAACATTAGACAACTCACCGTGCTCTCCGCCATGCTTGTGACGTTTCGTGTGTAATAAGCTCCAAAACCTTAAGTGGCGCTACTCGCTACTCGGCGGTAAACTCCGCCCCTCACTTCCGGTCCTGGCGCTGGTGGGTCCTGGCGCTGGCGGTCCTGGCGCTGTGCGGTGGTGCTGCGGGTCTGCAGCTGGATATATCTCGTTCTAGCCACTGAAAACCAAATGCTGGGTCAAACACAGATGCTACAAAGTAGGCACTGGTGAAAGGAAATTTGGTGGGACCTCTTTCTTCATCTGGCTCACATCCCGACATCATCACTGCACTGACGATCTCTGTGAACCTGGCTTTTATGGAGTTCTCCAGAGCTCTCACCAGCGGCCCACAGTATCTGACACAGGGCGGACACAGGTGAGGACCAAGCGGCAACCTCCCCGTCTACTGTCGTTAGTCATCATTAGCCGTGTGTCTGCTGTCTGTTAGCTGTCATGTTACCTCAGCTAATTTATCGTAAAAATAAATACATTCCAGCCACTAATCTTAGCATTTCTGCCGTGTTTGCGATTTTTCGGGATTATTTCACAATTATAATGTCTTGCGGTGGGGTTAACTGTATTTACAGACCGTCCAAGAAGAAGCCTGGACTAAATTTTTTCCGCTGAGTGAATTCAAATATAATTTATTTATTATTTATAATTGCATTTAAAACTTTATTACACTCCAAGATCCAATAGACTGTGATCTGTAACGTTAGGCTGAAACGAACCATAGACTGTATAAAACGTCTGAAACGTTGTCATATAACGTTAATGTTACGCCTGCATTTCATAAATAGCGTAACATTTATTAACACTGACTACATTTGGAAGTATTTTTTGACATGTCCTCAAAGATATGTGTAGGAAATTAGCCTGTAATTACTCAGTAAACAGAATGAGGACTAGCTGTGATGTCCGCCACAAATTCTTAAGCTAAAATACATTTATTACAACCTTTTGGACACTGTAGTAATTTAAGTTCTATTGTTTGCAAGTAGTCTGTGAAGGAGGTAACAACCTCATTGTTTGCGTAAAGTTTTCCTCTAGGTGATCAAGAACATCTCAGGCTGGACCAGTGGATGCTCAACGTGAAATGACAGAATTGGACTCCTAACAATTCTTCTCGTCTGTGCAGTGAACATTTCGAGGTCATACTTCACCACTGACTCCAGGGTACAGACACCTCGTTTCATACCTTACAAAGAGTCAAGCAACATATTGGTTGAAATTGGTGAAGTATTGACCATCATACATTCATTTACATTACATTAACATACTAAATATTTGATTAGGTCACTGTTAAGTGAAATTAGTGACACACCAGTTAAGTTTAGTGTTTTAACCGATACAAAAAATCTGAGTGAAGATTTTACCAATCAAGCAACATGACCACTTTTTCCCAACCTTTGCATTTCAGTGCTTTTAGGGCTGCACAATATTGAAGAAAAATGTGATAACTCATTAAATAATGTGATTCTATATGCAATACGATAATGCTTAAAGTGTGTCAAATAAACTTAAATTATCTTTAAAATATATTTAAAATTATATAACCTACATGCGTGTTTCACATTCTTTTTTTGACAAGAAAACATCCCTACATTCTGAAAGTGAACATCAGTTTTTTACTGTAGCAAACCACTGGGTTTAGAGTTAAAATAAAAAAAATATCTCTGTGAAATTCATTTTTGAAAAATTATTCTCCAAAGTGTTTAATAGCAATAATAATTGTAAAATGTAATCTGTACATTCATACTAGTGTTAGACCGAATAATGAAACATAAACGCATATATCTCTGATATGAATAACAGCCAATATGACCAGGGGTTTTCCTGGCTGAAATTGAGGTGGAGGTGGTAAAATCATAACAATAGGGGGGTCCAGGGGCATGCCCCCCAGGAGAAAATGTTGGGCAAAATTACATTTCCTTTATATCCTAAACAGAGGCTTTACTCCCTTCAAACTTAACACTCTTATCGGAATATTTTTTTGTACCTTTATAAAGGGCATTTTCCCCCTAATTTTATTAAATGTATGCTCTAAATTTCATTTCAAATTCTTAAATTTTACCAATGCATTCAATTAAAATAAGACGACACTAGGCTGTACCAATAAAATTAAATAATTTACACAGCACTCTGGTTGTGTGTAGCCTATATTGTTTAACTTAATTATATGTTATAAATAACTACGCGAGCCTCAAAAGCGCAACTTTGTTACCGTCCGTACATTTAGGTAGGCCTATATTATTATCAACTATAGGCTATCAATCAAGACTTACATTAAATGAAATAAAACAGAATCAGTTTTCGGTGATTCCCTGGTTATTTTTTATATTAACCTATATTTTATAAAAAAAGACTTGCGCTAATATCGTGCGTGTGCACAAAACAGCATGCCAGAATACAGTTCTCTTTCGAGCTTGAACGAACAATAACACAATTATGCCACAATGTCTTTTTGTCGAGTATCTTCATAACATAAGAGTGGTCTTATGATGAACGTGAAGAGTTGTGACTCGTGAGAGAATGAAGCGCGTCTGAGATCCGTGTCTCTGTCAGCAGTGGCTGGTCTTAAAGGGACAGTACACAGTAGCCACTAATTATATCTGTCGCTAAAGTTAATCAAAGAACAAAGGGAACAGAGAAAAACACTCACTGCTCTTGACTAAAGAACTTTTTTCTTTCGGCAGATTATCACTAATCTGTGTGTGCATTTATTTTCCTTGAGAACCAAGCAAGTTGACTCATGAAACCATTTGTTTATTATATCGCATATCGCAATCGCAATCGCAATATTGACCTCTATTATCGCAATATGACATTTTCCCCAAATCGTGCAGCCCTAGTCTTTATTAAACTCAACACATTATAATGATTTATCTGTCATCCACCCTCTATGTTTTTATTACTTGGCCTACTCGACCCCTGGATTATGATCCGCGCAGCACTAGCTATCAGCAAACTATACGGTTTGAGAATGGACTCAAGCGGGAACCGCAATAGAACCGTCACGGTGGAAAAAGTGTATATGAGCACGTGACTGTCTGTCCGGGTTTTGTCGAGGCGGCATAATTCTCTATGCAGGAAAACCCCTGATGACCAATAATGTCATATTTTGTATGCTACTTCTCATTTTTATTAGGGAAGGACATGCCTGAAGGACACCACTGTGCCAACAATTTTCTCTTCTCCAAGGCAAAGAACAACAGCCAAAAATAGCACGCTTGGTAAGTATGGATGAGGTGGTAAGTGGCATCCCTATTTCAGCTGTAAATAGTAATGAGGAGGTTGCATATGTAGACAATAGAAGTAGTGCCAACAGCTATGCTGTCAATCAGAGCAATGTCATGATGATGGAAGACACACCTGAACAGGCCTTTGTCACTCAAGATGTCGTGCATGATGACATTGCTATAACAGTGAAAGTGTGTGAGGATTATGGTTTGGGTAGCAGCGTTCAACACAAGTCGGAGTGAAAAAAACTTTGGTTCTTTGAGTGATCACTGCTACTATATTTCAGAGTCTCCAAAAACAATTAAAAAGAAAGCTTATTAGGTAAAGGACAAGCTATGTGTAGCTCGCAAAAAGCTGAGGTTGAAAAGGCAACAGACAAGGAGACTAAAGGCAAGAGTTTCTTCCTTGAAAGGTGTCATCAAAGTGCTTCAGAAGAAACTTATAATTTCAAGTGAATGTGCCTCTCTTCTTGAAAGTCTGGATGATGTTCCCCGGGAGATATTTCAGAGAATCCAAAAGAAGAAAAAGTCCGTGTTTTCCGAAAACATGAAGCAATTCGCAACTACACTGCACTTCTACTCTCCAAAGGCCTACGACTATGTGAGAGAGAAGTTTCTCTTGGCTTTGCCTCATCCTCAGACCATACGAAAATGGTACAGTAGCATCTCTGCAGATCCTGGATATACTGTTGCTTCATTCACGGCTTTAAAAAGTCATGTTGCTGAGCAGAAGAAAGTTGGTAAAGACACAGTTTGCTCATTGATGATGGATGAAATGTACATTCATAAGCAAACTGAGTTTGGCGGCGACCAAATTCATGGCTATGTTGACATTGGAGGTGGTGAGATCGAAAACGTTGTGGCAACACAAGCACTGGTCCTCATGGTTGTTGCAATCAATGAGTCTTGGAAGATTCCCATTGCTTACTTTCTTATCAACAGCATAATAATGTTTATGCATGGTTATTGAAAAAACTGAAAATGAAAATGTCTGAAATAAGGCCACAAAACATACTAAATATGTGTCAATAATTCGAATTTGACGCGCGTCTGAGGCGAAATCCACTTCTTGTGGGCGGGGCAAGTGCTAAGCGGTTGTCTGTTTTCAAAATGGCTGATGTTGATCGAGCATTCCTCGGGAGAATTACCGCTCTGTATTTTCTTTGGAAAGCAGAACAGCGGCGTAGGGGTAATTATCACCGTACTTGGGTCCACCAGACCCTCCGGAGGCGTACCCAGTTTGGCGAGTTTCACCATTTGCTCCAGGAGTGTGCCTGGATGACGGCCGCTTTCAGCGGTACTTCCGCCTGTCCCACGCCCAATTTGATGACCTGTTATCCCGCATTGGAGCGAGATCACCCTTAATACGCCATATATCCTTTTGTTTTTGGAGATTCAAAACTTTAAAAAATTGCTAGCAAACAAACAAATATGATGCATTTAACTAAAACCGTCTGGTTATTGTATATAGTTGAATATGTAGCTACAAGTGTACTTGTAATAATATTTGTAACAATGTTTTCTAGGTTTCTTGCCACTGGGGACTCATTCAGGACGATAGCGTCCAGCTACAGGGTTGGTGTGTCCACAGTGTGCCAGATCGTCCCCCAGGTAGTGACTGCCATCTGGGACTGCCTTGTTGAGGGCTACCTGGCTGTGCCCACCACCGATGACTGGAGGTCCATCGCAGAGGGATTTCAGGAGCGGTGGAACTTCCCTCTGCGCGTTGGAGCGGTGGATGGGAAGCATGTGGTGATCAAGGCACCCCCCAACTCAGGATCCCAGTTCCACAACTACAAGGGAACCTTCTCCATCGTTCTCCTTGCAGTCGTGGATGCGAAGTATCTCTTCCAGGTGATCGATGTTGGGGGATACGGCAGGACCAGCGACGGTGGGATTCTGGCGAACTCCGCCTTTGGACAGGTTCTCCAAGCTGGCACACTTCATCTGCCTCCTGACCACCCTCTACCTGGTGTTGAAGACAGAGGACCCCAGCCCCATGTCTTTGTGGCTGATGAGGCGTTCCTGCTGCGGAGGAACCTCATGCGGCCCTTCCCTGGACGCACGCTTCCTCCAGAGAGGCGTGTCTTCAATTACCGTCTCTCCAGAGCCAGGCTGGTGGTGGAGAACGCCTTTGGCATCCTCTCCTCACAGTGGAGGATGTACCGGCGGCTCATCGAGGTCCACCCTGAAGTTGCGGAGAAGTGTGTGAAGGCGACGTGTGTTCTCCACAATTTCATGAGGTGTTCGGAGGGGAGAGAGGCACCTGCTGTGAGGGGCGCGGGACAAGCTGGAGAGGAGCCACTGCCAGGTATGGGTCGGGTTGCAGCAAACAACTCCTCCAGAGAGGCAATCCAGGTGAGGGACGTCTTCATGGCACACTTCTCGGCGGAGGGAGCAGTACCATGGCATTTTTTCAAGGCTGTTTTCCGTCACCAATTTATATATTTGAAATGTAAGATTTTCTTTAATTTGAGGCAGCATGCTCTGTAGAAAAGGCAGAAGGCTGAGGAGGAAGTGCTGGTGGCGGGGTCGCGCTGGAGGTTAGCAGGTCAATAACGTGACTCAAAAGTGAAATGTGTATCATATTTACAACTCACCAGTTTGCCCTATCTCCTCACTGACCCTTTTTCCAGGCGAGGTCCTTTTTATTCCTGTCTCGGTAAAATAGGAACTCTATCGTAGAGCTCTGGGTGACTGCTCACTGCTAAAATTAGTTTTTCCTCCATTTTAAATGAATGACTGCTATAAAACTGAAGCTATAAAGTTTTTTAACTTGTTTTCTGTACACCTTGTCACACAGCAGTTTTTAGGCATTTTTCTGTGTTTTGTTATAAGTCATAAATGACAAGGAGGCAGCCTCTCACAATCCAAAGTCAATGGAGACCGTTGGAGTAGAACTAAACAAACTAGTGAACAGAAAAGCAAATAAGACGCGACATGATTATTTGGATGTGGTCAATGAATAGACTCACAGAGTAATTTAAATGGTTGAACAAAAAAGAAAAGTGAAATGAGTAAAAAGAACATGAGAGAACTATCAATTGTATAGAGTATTTGAAAAAAAAATTAATGAATGTAATGAAATAAATTGAACAACTCATGAATTGCCAATCAGAAGTGTGTTTAGCAAGTTCAGTGACTTTTATTACAGTCTGTACTGTTCAGCTGATGCCCAGAATGGAAAAGTGAAATGAAAAATAAATTAATAAATAAAATGAATTACTTGTTCAAGTGTTATTCAAGTGTTAATTATTCAATCAATTCCCCCTTTGACCAATTATTTTCTGCATTGTTCAGCAGATACGCCCAATATGTCCATAAAAGACTTGGAAATGTTTGGTGCCAAAAAGGCATATCTGACGTTTTTGCCATATTTTTTTGATTTTAAAATGTTTTAGAACATGTTCATTGTGTTAATATGCCATAAGTTTATTACTTAAATACTCATTCATGCAAGTATGCCTGTGGTTACAATGTTTGTGGTTTAAGGTTAATAATACAGGTGATTGAAGTGTGGTCAAAATTTTGTTTTGTCTCTCCTGTAAAGTTTGTCAAAAGCCACTTCGCTCTGCTCACACACGCGACTTCAGGTGTGTGCCTGGCTAGCTGCGTATGAATGATTCGAATTTTTGTTGCAATAGTGGCGCGTTATGAATTCTGATTGCGCATATATATATATATATATATGAGAGGTCCTGACTCTCTGTGGTCATTAAAAATGGCAGGATATCCTTCAAAAAAGAGTAGGGGTGTAACCCCGGCATCCTGGCCAAAGGCCTCTATCCATCATGGCCCCCTAATCATCCCCATATATACTGATGGCTACATCACAGTAAGCTGGTGTGTGGTGGGCATTCTGGCGCAGTATGGCTGCCGTCGCATCATTCAGGTGGATGCTGCACATTGGTGGTGGTAGAGGAGATTCCCGTTCCATGTAAATCGCTTTGAGTGCTGGGAAAAGCACTATATAAATGTAACAAATTATACTGTATATATACACACACACTCAAACCAATTGCTATCTGTTGGTTGAGACAAGGCAAATTAAGAGACTTTTGCAGAGTATTTTCTGTGCGGATCTTGAGATTTTGAAGCTGATTGGAGGATTTCTGAGAGGAGACTTTTATTCTAGAAGGAGATCAGAGGATATTTACTCTTTGACCACTAGCATTGATTATTGATTATTATTTTAACATTACTAACAATATGATGTCTGAAATATTGTATTCCAGAATATTCCAGGCCGTTCCAGATCCAGGAGAACTGCTTCCACTCAGACAGATTCTTCACAGGGCATTGTTTTAAAATGATTGACTAAATTTATTTGATGGCCTAAAGTAATAACAGCAATTAAGGCCCAGCAATGTGAACAGATTAACTTTTCAGAGCTTTATGTTTGAGAAACGAGTGGATGCACTAAAGAGTTGTTGAGTTTCAAGCCCGAGGAAGCCCACATATTCATCTACTTGCTTGGGTAAAGGATGCACCAGAGTTTGAAAAGGATTCTGATAAGATTGTGACACTATTGATCACTACATAACATGCAAGTTGCCTGATTCTACAGCTCATCCTGAGCTTCATCAAATCGTCATAGAGGTTCAGCTTCACAGCAGGAACCACTTGAAGTCATGTGAGAAAGGATTCCCTTAACTACAAATGTCTAACTTCAAAATCACTCGTCCAGGACCATATGACCCGAAGAGGATAACAAAGGCCAAAACCAAACAAAGGAGTTTGAAAAGATGTGTCTGGCAGATTTTGCTTTGAATTACCATATTGATTATGGTCAGGCTGGCTATCCGACACTCTCCATATAAAAGAGGGGTGATTCACATTCCTGACCCCCACGATAAGCCACTATTAAAGTGTAGATAATGAAGGAATTAAATAATTTAGGCTACATGTAGTGATATTTTGGTCATAAAAGTTTATTAACTAAATATTTCATTATCTAAATAATTGAAGAATGGAAAATGGAAATCTATGGTAATTTTATTTTACAAATATGGAAAAAAAAATCCATATGGTGTAACATTGTTTTAGAACTAGACAAATCTCTCTGCATTAATATAAAATGCATTAATAATATAAAAATTACAGTAGCCTAGTCCATGTTTGTTCAGGATTTGAACCTGTGTCAACTAAAATGATCGAAACCTTGATTTACCACTCAGCCACAAATTTACTCACTGAGAAATGCCCAAAAGTTAGTTTGTCCAGCAATTAGTGTTCGCTCACGAGACCGAGAAATGCTCTTCACTTGTCTCATTCCTCAATAGAATAGTAAAAATAATCAGCTTAATTGCACCCAATTCATTTTTGTTTGTTATTTTTTTGTTAATTAGTTTGTTTTTGTTATCGCGCTGCTTCCCCGGGGAATAGGCTTATGTTGCCCACCGACATCTACAATATGAAATATAGGCTATATTGTTGTTGTCTCTATTTATAACTTTTGATTCTGTTTTTCTGTTCTAAAAAATTGTTCCATTCTATTTACCATAGTTGTAGTATTTCATCGACATTAATCCCACTTACATTTCAAAATGCGGCAATTGCTGCTGTTTTGCACAATATCCCTTTGCGCCACCTGGCGGTCATTTCGCGAATGATTTTGAAATGCGACTGGTTTATTTTTGCTGCAGTAGTTTTGGCACGGCGCTAATAGGCATTCTGGTCGACTATCTACTGTAGATATGCACGCACACATACACACACCACATGCTAAGATGCGTGAAAGAGTAACGGCCATCCACCTCTCAAGTTTCATCAAAAATCATCCCAATCACCTCTTCTGCTGTCTACCATTTCATTCGTCATGTTTTTGTTTGTTTCTTTTATTATTTTATGCAATCCAAAACACTTAACCTGCCATGCTCATATCTCTCTGTTCAAATCCTCTCCTTCACCAGCGTCTGGCGCGATAAGCGCGAGTGATTTTATTTGGTGCTTTTTGTGCATTCATGCATTTGAAGCGAATTTGCGTTTGACGCCCAAGTAGAAAAATATGAACTGCGTCTGTTCGCACCGCATTAACCAATCAGGAACCTGCTTGCTGCTGTCACGTGACGTGATAAACAGGGGCAGGCCCGCCCGGAGTCACTCATTCAACATGGAGGAACAACTGATATTGGCAGTGAGCAGTCATACGGAGCTATATGACACAAATAAAAAGGACCTCGCTTGGAAGAGTGAAGGGGGGGTCGAGGCCCGGATCAGAGAGGACAACCACCCCGAGGACCAGGGAGAGCCTAAAGAAACATCAGGGGAGACAGTGACAGGTGTGTTTCCATTGAAGCCACATTACAAGGCATTTATGCTGTCATGTTTACAGATGAAGAAATGTAATCTCTCCATGACTATTGTTACCAACGTGTATAACATTTAACAAAAACATTTAATATTGTCTTGACAGAAGCAAATTATCAGAGAGGGGATCATCCAAGATCCCCTGCCTCTTCTCCTGTCTCCCCAGTCCCTCAGCCCCTGCTGCTGAACCCACGGGTGTGTGAAGGCAATAGTACAAACAATATTTCAACATGTTACGTGCACAAAACATTAAAGGGTTAACGTAGGCCACAGCGAGATGTCTTAGCTAATTATTGTCTTGGCAGTCTACAGAAACTTGCATTTTAACTTTATTCATTTAACTTTTAACTTTGTTTAGTAAAGTGCCTTTATCTAAAACAATTATGGAGTGCAATTTAACACAAATTTTGACCAACAGCCTAATTCCATCAATGATTATTTACAGGTTGACCAGGCAAGGGTCAGCGCTTCTATCGCTCAGTTTTCTGATAAACTGTGTGCAGAAGGGGATGATTGTCACCCAGAGTTTTATATGTGCAAGTATCTTACTGTCAGATTGATGTAAGAAATGACAGATCTCCAGAAATCATCGTGCACATGTGTAGCGCTGACTTTCTTGGCCGACCAGTGAAGTTCAAGATGGCTGACCTTGATGAGTTTTAGAGGAGTGGAAGCTTTGTATGCCAGCGTTAAAATGCAGCTTATTGCTGACAGATGATTTCATCAGGACCATCAGACTATGGAGGAAGTACCGCTGAGTGTTTCATCATTTAACCGAACACCACGTGCAGAATCTGAAGTGATGATGGAAAACATAAGAGCCAGAGGAGTCAGTCATGAACTGCTCATCGTTTCTCCAGAGTGTTTCGCTGTTTTCAGAGATGGATCTGGAAGATACGGATTCATTGGTTCACACTCAAGAACTGCTGAAGGATTTTCCTCATCACACTGATGGAGGAACTGCTGCCATTTTAACTTTTACCCACCCGAGTGATATGATTGACAGAATTCTCAAGCACTTCTGGGATTGTGCGGATGAAGCCAACTATGAATTCATGCCTGTCATTTGAAACAGAGCAACAATCTGGAAATGGTAGAGCACAGGCTACCAGCTGTTTATGGACAACTTTAACACAAGCCAGTGCCTTATTACGGACTTGCTCACTAAGAAGACTCTGATGTGAGGCACAATACGCACCAACCGGCAGGGCTTCCCCAGAACAAAGGAAATTACATCAAATCACAGAGTCCAAAGGGGAACCATACGAACACTCAGATACGGGAAGCTTCTCTTTGTGAAGTGGATGGACACACGAGAGGTTACAATGTGTTTGACAGTGATGCAGTCCTTAGGCGTGTCAAGAATCCCGAGGGTGTTTGGGAAAGGTGCAGAACGCCCGATTCCAGCGTCAGTGAAAGACTATAATAAATATATGGGAGGTGTAGATCTGTCAGATGCCCTCACTGGGTACTAAAATGTCCAGCACAAAACAACAAAATGGTACAAGACTTTATTTTTCCATTTCATTGACATTGTGGTAAACGGTTTCATTCTCCACCAGCATCTCTCCAAAGCTCAGAACAAACGTCCTATGGACTCCTATGAGCAGGGAAAAACCTGCTCTGGAATTATTTTGATATAGAAGATACACGCAACAGATCACCACAGCAATGACTAAAAAGCACATTAATGGATCACGTTTACATCTCTCATCCGGATTTGTGCCTTAAATCGGGTGTGTTACACAGTTATCACAATCCTGTGTACTGTATTTTGCCTAAATAAGTATTTGTGGTTGATGTGTATTGTTGTGTGTTGCATTGATATGCCATATGAATGCATTAAACGCTGGCAGTTTAAAGCTCACAGAAGACAACTGGCGAAATAGAGGAAAAATTTCCAAATTGCATTGGTGCCTCTGATGGAAAGCATATTTATACACATGTATATATATATACTACTTTGGTATATTAAACTTGAATTCAATTTCAAAGAAAATAATATATAATACAAAAAAACACATTTGTGTGTGTTTCTAATAAGGCTTGTGACAGTGCAGACTGAGGAGTCGGAGGCCACCACCGGTCCTGAAAGGACCTAAACAAAGACCTTGTGTGGCTTCAAAGAGAATTCATTTAGCAGTAACAAAATGCTTGAATGAGGAGGAGGATGTGACAGTTGCAGACGTTCAAGGAAAAACCCCAGTCTGCCAGTTTTCCAAGTAGCCTAGTCACATTTGTGTTGCGTGTACAGTCAAAAGCTTTGATGTTAATAAAGCTCAGACTTTAAGGAAACCAAGTTGCTTTATTTGAAACATCACAAGGCTGAGGATCAAGTGACTGTAATTTGACTTCTTTTCTCTGTATTTTTGGGAAGATCATATGTGAACAAAAGTGGAAAACGTGAGGGAAAAAAAATCGGTTTTTTCTATAAGAGTATAAAATTCTTCTAACACATTTAAAATTATGGATACAATATCTAGTTTTCGCTGCTAGTCTATGTTCCTTCCACATGCGCATTTTGTTGAAATGTAAGCTACTATAAGATTGGAAATGTATTTTCTTGCCACTGAAAAACATTTTGAAATATATTTTGGTATATGAAGGTTGAAAATATATTAAAATATATAAACAAAACACTTGCGCTTACGCGATCTGCTCACACACGTGATTTCAGGTATGTGCCTGCGTATGAGTGATTAAAATTTTAGTTGCATTAGCGTTGCATGTTATGAATTCTGACTGCGCATATATATACACACACACATTCGAACCGACCGCTATCTGTTGGTTGAGAGACGAGGCGAATTCAGTGACTTTTGCAGAGTATTTTCTGTGCGGATCTTGAGATTTTGAAGCTGTTCAGAGGATTTCTGAGAGGAGACTTTTATTCTAGAAGGAGATCGGAGGACATTTCCTTTACATAGCTTCTTTTTTTTTTTTAAAAGGTTCATATAATTTCTGAGGACACTTTTATTTTATTGTTCTTTTCTTATTTTAGAAGGAGTTTGATTTCATTTTTATTTTATTAAATTTTTTGGGAGGAGTATTTCTGAGGAGAGTTGTATTTTATCATTTTTTTGTATTGTATTTTGTATTGTTTTTATTGCAGTTTGGAGGAGGATGTCGATGACTCACATGGGTGAAAGAGGTGGTGAGTGCTTTATAAAATAAAGTTAAATAAATGAACATAAATATCCCAGCCTCAGGCCTCTCCAGATCCAGGAGAATTCACCTTGTCATCATCATCTTTGTCTCTCTCTGAGGTCGATGAGAGGCGGAATTAGCAGACTTAAAGTGTTCGAACTGCTCAGGCCCGTAGAGGCTTCTCCTGTGAACAAGAGCTCGATAGGTGAGACTGAAACCAGGCTGGGCAGTGTGAAGTGTACATGTAGAGATGCTGCAAGTTTTTAACATGTTAATGTTCCGTCACATTTACAGTTGCTCAGCAAAATTTCTTTCTCGATTTTTTCTCCCCAGAAATATTTTAATTGGACGTTAGTCTAACATTTAGAGAAAATTCAGAGAACATTCCCATAGTGTTTGCAATCTCACCCTCCGATGTAGCGATTGATATTCAGTCGTCGGGGTGAGCCCCAAAGGGACTGGTACACACTTTTGAGATGGTCCAGCCTGTTCCAGAGGGAGCTCCACTGGCTGTGGAGTGCACAAGGGTTGAGGGTTCCTAGGGGGTTGGTTCCCTGAAGGATGCGCGTTCACCGTGATCCTCAAATCACCCGCGCTACTGCGCGAAGTAACCCACTGAGAAGGATTAGGTTGATGCAGAGGCACAGGGACCCCACCTCTTTCGAGGTATTGGAGTCTCGACAGCAACTCCAAGATGGTCATTTTCCCGCAGTGGGTTCATGACTCATCCACGAACGGCACCTCAGCATGCTTGATGCCCAGACACACGAGACAGCGAACGTTCCCATCCGCCGGTGCCAGGTAACGACCGCATCGAGAAACACACGGGTTGAATGTCATGTAGGCTCTTTTAGCGAATTCACTCTCTTACAGTGCTGAAGCACACAGAGGAACAGCCGCAGCAACACAGATAGGGAATAGAGCAGCCTGTCGTGTGCTTTCAGCTCTTACCCTCTTGTCAGAACAGCTTATGTAGCGCTCTTACACAGCGCACCTGACCAGCTGTGAGAACAGCCTTGTTGCTCAGTTAAACTGGCAGACAGAACATTGAGGAAAATTGGCTCCGCTGCAGCACTGTAACACCAACACCGAACAGGAGAGAGCTTCTTCCAGATGAGATGCTTCTTCAGAGATGACTTCTTGTCCTAGAAACACCACTTTGTAGAGAGCAGAAGACATCAACCGCTAGGCTCCGAAGCAAAAAGCTCAGGAATGCGTTGCTTCTCAATATATACGCGCGCCGCGATGTAGCGAAACTGATGCAAATAGCGCATGCCAATGTGCATTGGCTCGTTTTAGTTACACTCGAAGCAGATTGACCTCTCTAGCGAGATTCCTGTAATGTCGACAGTGACCGACTGAAAGGGAACTCTGCTTCACTGAGTTTCACAATGTGCCTAGGAACACCTTTACACATGACAATATTCCCTTTATTGCATAACCTCATAAGGTATGTTGATATGCATTCATTTTCGTCAATCGGAACGAATCCCTTTCGATTTCAGATTCTGAAAGTTCTTTTTGAACCCTAAACTTATATGTAATGTCACTGTGAGTATAATTGTCATTTTTGCCTTGATGACATACCTAAAAGGCAAGTTGACAAATACATCAGAGCAGCTTTTTTAGCAAATACAGACATCCCAAGTCTCCCGGAAGCAGAGAGGGAGAGGGAGTGTGTGTACAGAGACCTTGTGTGTGTGTGCTAGCGTACGTGTGTGCCTCATGAAGCGCATGTAAGATTTAGAGCATCCTGATTGGCCTGTTTCGGTAAATCAACCAATCAATTGTCAGTGTGGGCGGGCTTTTATCTCTTCTCCCGAACCGAATTAATCAGTTCAGTGTATCTAGAAACAGGAGCGCCATGGCAGAGGGAGAGTGCCACAAAATGAAAATATAAGATACATTTTACGCCAGACTACACGAAAGTGTACCCGTCTTATAAGAGTAAAACATAATGACAGTCTTGCACGCTGTACAGTTTGTAACAGTGACTTCAGCATTGCCCATGGCGGGTTAAATGATTGTAAAAGACATGTTGAGGTGAGTTCAACAATGTCATTTCATGTGCATATTATTCAGGCTGGCTATTTGCCAAGGCTACATAAAAACAACAAACTCCTTAGACCTGTTTAAAGTTCCAATGGAATATAAATAAAATAAGTTTACATAAATAGTACAAGCAGCTTATATAAATAAATACTAAAAGTATCTACATATTTTAACATAATAACAAGTAATTTCATGGGCCTATAGAAATTATATATATACCTCCCTGAAATGACTTCTTGCAGGTTGGGATGTCTGTTGGTGGTCAGTGTGACAGCTAGATCTTCTAGGGATAGATCTATCTATCTATCTATCTATCTATCTATCTATCTATCATCTGTCTATCTATCTTGTCTGTCTGTCTGTGTTTTTGCATAATGTACTAATCAGTGTGAAATATATAGTTATTTTATAAACAGGGTGTAACTCAGGGCTACAATGGGACAATTTTTGCTTATGGACAAACGGAGTGGCAAGTCGTTCACCATGCAAGGTGTTTTAGACCTTCCCCAGAGGGGAATCATCCCTAGATCTTTTGAGCACATCTTTGAGGCAATCCAGGTAACCGATTTGCATGTTATGTGATTTTATATAGATAGGATGCCATCATAGTATTATAAATACACTCAAAAAGTTCAAAAGTTTACATTCAAAAGTTTGTGGTCAGTAAAATGTTTAGAGCCGAAATACTATATATTCATTGTGCTAAAGTTTTTAAGTGACATTTAACCTGAACTTTTCTATTAAGCATGCAAAGAACACAAAATTTCTGCCTCTTACCTGGAAATATTCAAGGAGGAAATCAGAGATCTTTTGGCAAAAGACACAAAACAGAAGATGGAAGTATGTCTCTCCACTGATCACACAAAGCCATTGTATATTAGCTAAAATGGGCTGAATGTCTCAATGCTGTGTGTGTTTTAGCTGAAGGAGCATCCTGAGCGTGGTGTTCTTGGGCGTTCATGAACGACACATCTTGTAGGCCTACGCTGTACAAAATGGATTTAAACAGGTAAGATTTAAACAGACAGGATCTCTCCATGCGTACCGTGCACAGCGTTGAGGAATGTGAGAGGATCATCAGGGCTGGAAGAATCGCTCTGTGGGATCCACACTTATGAACAAAGATTCATCTCGTTCTGCATGAATAAATCTATGTGCAACATCTCTGTAATTTTCATAGTAATTTTAGATGCTGCAGGTGAGAACAACTGCGTGCTGGAAAGCTCAATCTCGTGAACCTTGCAGGGAGTGAGCGACAGTCGAAATCCGGTGCTACTGCAGATCGCCTTCAAGAAGCCATCAAGATCAACCATTCTCTTTCAGCCCTTGGCAATGTTATATCTGCGTTGGTGGACGGTCGTTCCAAGCACATCCCATTTCGTGATTCCAAGCTCACTCATTTGCTTCAAGACTCTCTGGGAGGAAACACACGTACCCTCATGATAGCCTGTCTCTCACCTACCGACAACAATTACGAAGAGAGCATCGGTACTCTACGCTACGCCAACAGCGCCAAGAGAATGCAAAACTGCCCGGTCATCAACGTGAACCCAAAAGATGCCCTCCTTTGTGAGTATCAAGAGGAAATCAAGAAATTGCGGGTGTTAATCTCGGGCAGCTGGGGTCTTCCAACCTCAGTTGTAAGAAACACAACATTTGTGTAAATTTGAAGTTCTTTCAATAGTGAAAGAGCGCAATTGCAACTTATTTTTGTCTTTTAACAGCACTTTTGGCTGGTCAGAATTCAGGAGATCCTCCAGCTGTTCTGTCGCGACCCCAGAGCAACACATTAGAGAGCGACAGTATGAAAGAGGTGTGTACATGGTGTCAATGGAAGAGTTTTAAAGTTGTTGTTTCTGCACTAGGATGAGGCCTTCATCTCGGAAGATCTTGAAGAATTTTTGAGGAAACTTTCTATTTTAATGTTTTTTTTCATTGTCAATAGAAATACTTCAGCATCCATTATTTGCATTTTTTGTCAAAGTGTCATCTAAAATTTAAGACCTTTCATAAATAAAAATAAGACATTTTTAAAAAAAAGTATAATTTTTAAGACTTTTTATGGCCTTACATTTAAAAAATCTAATTTAAGACCTTTTAAGGATCCGCGGGGACCCTGCTCTGGTGCGAAGGGACTGTAACTACAGCAACCTGGACTAGCTGCGGAGGGAAGCGGTGTGGGATGAAGAGGGAGGGACCTGGAGACTGCCAGAGGTTGTGGTGCAGAAAACCACCTTACGACACATCTTGAACTATTAAAATCGCGATAATCAAACACGGTTTTAATGATAATTAAATTTTGAACGATAATACTAACCGTCAGTACATTTTATCGTGGTTTATAGAGAAACCGGTAATCGTCCCATCCCTATAACATACTAGGCACAGGCTAATTATTGCTAACTAAATGCTAGTTAACATTATTAATTAAAATTAAACCGCTAATGTAAGTCGAATGATAAGTTAATGTAAGTTGAATTATTTAACCACCCAGGGAGCGCATATTTTAAATATCATTTAAGCACGATGAAATTAGGCATTGGTAAAGATAACATGCCTGCTGGGCACATAATTAACAAGGTTAATGGTCGCCGAATATAACCACAAAATGCCTCTAACTTTACTTACAACGCAAGAGAAATGGCGAATCAGTCATATAAAAAAATCGCTTTGGACAAAAGCGTCTGCTTTGGCCTGTTAGATAACATATAGGTAATAGATGGACAATAACGAATGTCACCAATAACATCTATAACTAATGGTTGCCCTTTTAATTTTCTTTCCTCATAGGTTCAAATACTTATGATTTAGCTGCACTGAAGTGGCACTGTTACACCATGCCTAACAACAAAGGTAACCCATGTAGCTATAGTATAATTTAGATTAAAGTCAAATATTGAAAGCAACACACTGACCGTAAGAGAGAACAAAATAATAAATGAATCTTGTTTAATCCCTATATTGTCATATTATTATAATCTCTTTTGTTCGGATAGAAAGAAATCAATGGCCGACACAAGTTACTTGTGTGTTAAAATATTTGTACCGACACTGACAAAACAATGTTTTGATTGTGATTGCTGTATGCTATTAACAGGTCCAGTGATTTGGATCATGGGCAGCAGTTACATTCGTCGTGGGGAAGAGAGGGCCAGAGAGACCATAGGGGCCAAGGTTCACTGGTTTGGCTGGGGTGGACTTCGATGGCACGGACTCCTTCCTTTCTTCTACCGGTCCCTAAGAGGAAGAGCAGCCCCGGATGTCCTGCTGATTCACTGCGGCAGGAACGACTTGGGATGCAGGAAGAGCATTGATCTCGTCGCAGCAATGAAGCAGGATCTGCAACATCTCTATCGGTGTCTCCCTCAGATGATCATCGTGCTGTCTGACATTACATTACCCAGAGACGTCGGTGGAGATCGGGCCCATAGATTTCATATAAAGGCTAGATGTCTCGTGCGCGCTGCTGGCCAATGGAGGTCGACGTCCGCACATGTGTGCTCCCTCACTCGTAACATGGTGCATGTACTTTTAAATAACCATAACTTGCTCAATTTTCTGCCGATTTTCAAACGGTTTGGTTTGTTATAAACGTCAGAGATGTAGTTATGACACTGCATACATATGAATAATTATAACAATGGACTTCCATATGAAAGAATTATAGCCATGTTAATAACGTTTGTAAGAAACCAAACCGTTTGTAAATCCGTCAAGATTTCAGCGAGATAAGAGGATTTGTGTGCGTGCTGATCACTCACCTTAATCCACAGCTTCCCTGTGGTAAGATGGCCGCCGGTGATGCCGGAAGTGACTCCGCCGTAAGACATCTAGCCTTTATTATATGATATCTATGTTCTACGTGTCTCAGTTTTGTCTACTACACATCATCATGCATGCGTGAGGCTCGTGGTGTTTTCAGCGTCTGCAATCTCACGACACTCCACATGAACTTCATCTCCAGAGCTGCTTTGAGAGTGCATTTCATTTGATAAAACTACACAAAGGTCTTCACTACAGCAAATCCAATGTTTCTGACTAAATTATGAGAGAAAATGTATCACTATTGCATAACGGAATGCAACAACAGTAGTTTATTAAAACATTCATATATAAACATTATTATCTGTGTGTGTTAACTACTCACTACTCTGCTCCTAATGTGTGTGCATTAACTTGGATGGGTTAAATTCCAAGTATGGGTTACCATACAGTGACACGATACTTGGCCGTCACATGTCACTTTCACTAAACGCACATTTACAAAAAAAAATTCCATCTATCTTCTTCGTTTCCTTCTATCTACATCAAACCGAATAATAACCCATCCAAAACAGACTTAACAGTGCAAAAGCAAAGGAACCATACTGTAAGTATACAATATACTATCCCCTCGAGTCATTTTCGTATCCATTCAATATATTCATTTTAAATAGTCTCTTAAAATTGCTCATTGTATCTTACATGTAAAACATTTGACCATATAATTTCCAATTTATAAAGAATTGTTAGCTAGATGTTAAATCATGTAGTTTTGGCTAATAAATCATGGTCAAAAACACTTGAACAGAAACGGTTTTCTTTATTTCACATTAGGTTATGTAGGATAGGACATGTTGTAGATGGCTTCCGCCCGGATGAAAGGGATCACATTCATCTTCAAGCGTATCCTATATCTGTAAATAAATAAAGGAATAACGTTAACCGCGATTCACATTGAGATGTTTTTTTTCTTCTTCCATTGCATGTATAATTTCATGATAATTTCCCCATCCCCCGCTAATATAGATACCCCGTCACCCATACTTCATTATTTAAAGAAGTAGATAAATTATTTAAAGTTCGTGGATAAATTATACTTCATATGTAGGCTATTTACTTGCTACATACCGAATTATTTCCAATTCCTCAAAACGTTGAAAAATGTTGTCCCGTTGCTCTCTATGGGCTACTCCCTTGACTTTATGCCTCCACGTCCCCCCGATTGCCCGCGAGCTTCTCCTCCTGTCTATACGGTAATCTCTCTATGTGCGACAGAGAGTCGTGTGGTTATGTTAGGGGTAAGATATGTGTATACACTTTGAGAAATACATGATTTTGAGCTATTTAAGTTTTAGGTGTTTTTTAGTGTAAACATTGTAAAAATCTTATGTGATGGAAATGACCGTTTTCTTGGACTGTCAGATAAAAATGGCAATATATATATATTATTCAATACAAATCATCACAGCCAATTTAAGGGAAGGTTTCTAGACAGATTTTCACTCAGTAAATATGCATCCATAAATGATGAAGAAGTGGAGGCGGTAAGAAAAGACTTTCAACTCTAAACAGTAAGTAGGCTAACAAATATGGTTAATGTAATTTATGAATAATCAAAGATAATCATTCTCCATAATGCAGTCGCAATTAATATCTCATATAATCAGTAAACCATTGTGTTACCAAGGCAACGACTGATGCATATTACATTTCATTTCATTCGTTTTGATGGTTGTTTGTATTTTGCATATGTCTGTCTGGATAACGCAATGCCTCGCCAGGAGGTGTATTTGCAATGTTCAAGAATAAATAAAAGGGCCATGGAGCTGCTGGTCCGTCAGGTACGGCTGAGGCGGTCTGCGGAAAAAAACTTGCTCTCGCCAAAAAGGAAAATCAACAAATAAAAAGCCAACTGGGAAATGCTCTTCAGGAGCTGGAGGTTGCCCAGGCTTCATTTGTGTGTGTATGTGATGGTAAGTATTTAGTTTGGTTTTGTATGTTGCCAAAGACATGACTGTCATGGTATAATAGTGTAATAATATTAGCAAAAACCACTCATCAGAGTGTGAATATCTACATTCACACAGATCAGACTCAGTATGAATACTAAAGTAACTGATTGAGTTTTGAGGTCACACTATTAGTAGTCACTACAAAGTATGTGAGATATTAGATTAAAGGTGTCTTTAATTAGCTATTTTACCCGAAATCTAGGTTGATCATGTCACGTGTCGTGTTATTTCATCACACCATTCTGCTACACTAAATCTTAATTTCCCTTAGGATTTTATTCCTGTAACTCATACAGTACAGACTGTTTAAAAGGAGCTTGACAGTAATAAACAGGAAAATAACTCAAATATGAGCCGAATTCAAATTCTGCTGTAAAGCTCAATTCAGATTATATAGTTGAATCATTCTAGTGCTTTTTAGTGTAATTAAATTGTTTAACAATAACAAAGAATAAGATGTCGTTATTACAACATAATTGAGGGGAAAAAATAATATGTATGTGGCAGCAATGCGTCACCTGTCGCTGATATCTCATAACCTGTCCACAGGTTTTGTCCATCTGTATTTCATATTTGTCCATATTTCACCGTTTTGTTAGACGGTCTCATAAATGAATTATGTTGAATATCTGTCAGCTGTTAAATTGAACTACACAATTAGATAATACCAATTTAGGTCAATAAAATACCAAGCAATGCTTCATTTTGTTCAGTTTATAGTCTAATTAGCAATAATAAAAAATAAATAAAAAACACTTCAGCAAACCATGGTCAGGTCAAAGTGTCTAGAGTAATTTTGGGTCCCATATTTTTATACATTTTCTGCCAGTCCACTGTATGAAGCATTTTTGGGTGTAATGTCAGTGGGTGTTAATGTCAGTTTACTCTATTTTGCTATCCTTCCTAACATAAATTTACTTTTCCTGCACACACTAGTTATATATAGTGTCTAAATAACTTTTGGTTTGGCTCCAACTCTAAAAACAACATTGCAACTGTTAAAATATACACTAGACAGAGAATATTATCATCAACACCTTCCTAATATTGAGTTGGTCCTGCTTTTTCTGCCAAAACAGCCCTGATATTTAACTTCTCAATTATTTTACGGTGCAGTTCACGTTTACGTCGAGCTTTATCTCTGACGGACCGATGAAGGTGTTGTGAGCCTCGCTTGGTTTCTTGCTTCGGCATCCCGATGTCGAACTGCATCATATCGCCGGGATAATAATCCTCAGATATAAAGTGAACGCTACACAACACTGCATGTTTGAAACAGAAAAAGAAGTGGAGTCCGTCTCTTCATCCGCACAAAACACACCCAGACACGGAAGAAATCATAGCACCGTCCTTTTTCTTGCTCGTTAAACTGTGGACTCCATGTCCTGACAGGCTAGAGTTTGTGTAATCTCCACAAACATAATTATTTACCATGACGATGATCAATCGAAATACAATAGGCTAACTACCGAAGACACACTGAATCACGACCGCTCTCACTGAACACCAACCGAGTCTGAGTCTGCACTGAGCGAACAGCCCGCGAAATGACTCCTCCTCGTGACGCAATATGACGCGCTTATTTAAAAAATGCGTTTTTTAAAACGGTCACGGAAAACAAGCTTTATTTTTAAATAAAGTAATTTTAAGGTATGTATTATTCCAATTAAAGTACTACTAATAATTAACTTTTATTGTACAACTTTTATTATTTTGGGAATGTTTATATACAAAAGAAGAAATGCTCAGGATCCAAGTCAAATGTATTAAGATGTAAATTCTGTATACTGCTAAAGTTCGGTGAATAATAAAAGATAATAAAAAAAAATTAAAAAGGAAACTCACGTTTTGACTAAATTTGTCTTGTAAAACAGTTTAAATCATGCATTAACTTTTCATATGGTTATGTATTAATTTTGGAAGAAAAAAACCCCTGCAATATGGCCTTTCAACTGTTTCTGCTATGATAAATTAGGTTACATTAACATCAGATAGACTTTTTTTCAAGCTTCTTGCTTCTCACACTTCTCCTGAGACAAAAACTAAAGTTTTTCAAAACTCTGAAGTTTCAGAAGAGATCTCAATAACATCACACACTGTTTCCTCCTTAGCTAGAGACAGTAGTATTCACTTTATTACTTTATTCACTCACTCCAACACTTTTGTGGATAGAAACTTTGGTAACACGGTTTCTCCAGGAAGGTAACTGGCTGCTGCTGGTTTTGATATTTGGAGGAGTGGATGGTTTCTCCAGGAAGGTAACTGGCTGCTGCTGGTTTTGAACATTTTAGTAATACCAAATGTTGAACACGGGCTATACCAGCATAGACCTTGTGCCTTTGGTAAACATTCTTAAGAATAAAGATTTTTACATCACTTTTTAAATAAAACGCTTGTAATGCTCAGACCTTAAATTCATTGAAAGTCTATAGACATAAACAGAGAGAAGTAGCTCTGGCTACAATCATCTTCCCGCAAGATGCATTGGCACTCAACCAGTTAATAAACAAAACTGCATACAAAGTTTACATAATTTACCTTTAAGTAAAAGGCACACGACAAACAAATTTCATAATAGAACTTGGTCAGTGTGCTTTGCTTGCTGAATACTCATGCTTCCTGAGAAGGAACCCTATCAGTTTTAACTTTGATGCCTTTTAATTGTTTAAAATGTTTCTTTTGTAGATAATGTACTTGAATGCAGCCACAAATAACTGTGCATCAACGGCATTTCACTTCTTCCTTGAAGCAACTCACCTGCATGGTTTACCTTCAAGGTAGTGTATTTTAGAAAGTTAAAAAGCTACAGTGTTATCTATTTACTGTAGGTAAATAGGCTGGGAAAATTCCAATTGTTTAATATGAGCTTCATCTTACATGGAAAAATTTAGATTAATCTGACACTTTACTTGAGCATAGTTTCCTAAAAGCAAAATGTCATTACAAAATAATTATTCTGTTTACACACTCATCCCATTGTACACACTCATCATCCTTGGTTGTGGGTTTATGTTGGATGACATTTATCAATTTATCAATATTGACTACTTCTTGAGGGTTGTGTTTATTAATCTAAGAAGTTACAGAACCATCATCAAAAATATAAATAAGTAGTTCAGTTAGGCCTAATTGGTACCATAATTACTGTGATTTCAGGGTAAGAGCTGACCAGGGAGTGGAGAACGTGGACATTGCCCGGTTTATGTTCACTGTCCGTGGCACTGATCGGGGAAGCTTCATCTCGGGAAAAAGTGTGCACAACCAAAGGTACAATTCATTTCTTACCTTGCATAGTTTTTTCCTGATATTCATACTCGTCCTCATATTTTATTACAGCGTACCTTTATGGTCAGGTTTGTGAGGTATGTTATACAAATGACAAACAAAAAAGAGTTGAAAGACTTCAGTCTTTGTTGCATTAATTTCCTGTTATCACTGTAAAGCTGTTTTGAAACAATCTGTAAAAAGCACTATATAAATAAAGGTGACTTGGCTTGACTTTAAGTACTGCTTCCCTTACAGTAATAGTTCACCCAAAAATTTAAATTCTGTCATTTACTCATCCTCAAGTTGTTTAAAACCTGTATGAATTTCTTTCTTCTGCTGAACACAAAAGAAGATATTTTGA
>FLSR01004884.1:25083069-25100752 GCA_900092035.1 Leuciscus waleckii | reverse complement strand
CAGCTAGCATATGCCTTGCAAAGTAATTAACTAGCACTACGCCAAACTAGTCAGCTAACCCAACAAAAAAAATTTAATTTTAACATTTTTTTTTTTTTTTTTTTTTTTTTTTTTTTTATCCAGAAAGCCATAGCGTCACATTTCAGTGGATGTTTCTTTTTCTTTTTTTTCTTTTTTTCTTCCAAATAATTTTGTCTGTAAAGGAATACCTGAAAATTAAAAAAAAAAAAAATTGGTAATTTTCCAAATCTGTAGTTGCTATTTTTCCATGGAACACAAATGGAGACACTTTGATTAATCTGTATGCATCTTTCCACACAAAAATAACTGCTTACAGTTTTGGAATGTGATGAGGGTGAGTGAGTAATAACATAATTTTTATTTTTAGGTGAATTACTCTTTTAACAAAAGTGAAACGCAAGTCTTTCAACATTTTTCACCTGTCAGTCTAGCAGTTACTATATCAAACTACCATTAAAAAAAATTTCCCCATGACTGATCATCCACTTATTACAATTTAGCAGGCCTACATCAAATTATATGCACCTTCGTGAATTAGTTATTCTATGCTACTCCTGGAGACACCGACAGCTTCCCTTATACTGAGTCAAATAAAATCTCTGATCTCTGAAAGGATATTACATTCTCTTCAACTAAATGTCTACTAGATATAAGAAGACTATCAGCTTTTTGCCAGAGATTGACAAATTGACCTCTATTTTCCAGGTGTCAGCTTGTCTTCCAGACTCATTTCACATCTGCCAGCCCATTCACCCCCGTCTGTCATACCTCCATCAGTGATTTGTGAAAATTACCACCCACCAACAGTTTCAGTCTCCCTGACTGAACACTGCACTATATAATTAACCTTTATACAATATAAACAGTAAAAAATGGGAAAATACTTCAAAAGCATTTATTAATCTTATTTAATGTTAATTTCAACATTTAATATTGATGTGATATTAAAATCAAAAGCTTTCTATTTTCTCCACGTTTCCACGTCATAGGTTGAGGTTAATGTGGGAAAAGATACTGGTAATTGCCTACTTGATTTGAGCAAATCAGGTAAAGAGGTTGAAAAACACCTATCCCCATTTGAAAATGGCCAATAATTGGGAAACATCTAGGTTACTAATGTAACCCCTGTTCCATGAAGGAGGGAACGGAGACGTTACGTCAGAACTGAACTGCCGAATTGGGATCTTGCCTGAGAGCCCAATCACCTTCGAGTCTAAACCCAACAAGCCAATGGACATTGGCGGGCGAGATTGGCATTGCGATCCCTGCCCCTGTCCTGCAGGTGTTCCCTGACTGATAGGGACACCTTTTCCCAAGACCTATAGTTTGAAATATCAGTACTCCTGGAAGGTGAGCTGTCCAAACATGCAACCAAATCCCAAACACAAATCCAAGAGAATAATCGAGAATGCAAGGCAAAAAGATCCACAGAAAAGCAAAAACAAACAAAGAATAATTACATAAAAAAAACTCAGAAATTGCAGCCAGGGCAAACAATACTTTGAAAAGTACAAAAGGAATGGAGTGGCCTAAATAGGAAGTCAGGGGTGTAATAGAAAGATGGGCAGAAGTTCAATATTCTGGAAAGGGCGCCCTCTGGTGATTCGGAGGGAAAGTCCCAGATGAGGATGTTACAATATGTTCAGCAGAGATGGAAGTTATTATTGGGAGATACGCGGGTCTGTGGCTCTACCATTGGAGAAAGAGTAACAGATGACTTGGATCATGTGCGCCTTGGTAACCAATCACATTAAAGCCTTGATGACATTGCAAAAACGATCCAAAGCTAATGTTTAAGAGAAAACATGTTGAAGATTAGCCTATGGGCTGTCAATTCATTAAACAATAAGCTATTTCCTCACTTAAGTTATTTACTTCAGCATAGTGAAGACTCTCCTCCATTGATATAAAAAATAAAATAAAAGCACCTTGTCAATGATATCTTGTTCTAGCCAGAGCCATAGAGAGAGAGAGTTGCGACACTCTTTGATGTCGCCGCTATGGCTGTCACGTGGTTCATGTAAGCCCCAATAGTTCCAAAACATACGCTGGCTGTCATGTTCTTCTATGGGACAGACAGCAGCGATTGCATTATTGAACGGTAAATATAAAATAAAACACACACCCAAGTACTTTTTCAGCTGTTATAGCATTATTGCATTTTGTTAATGTCAGTTTTGCATTTGGAGATAAGTTTTAGGCTATATTTTTGGAGGGAAAAGCTTAGTGTTCATGTTCGCATGGGAAGTAGCACTGGCTTTAGCGGCTCTAACTTAACTTTTCCATATCATTCATCTGATGATGGACGTCTCATGATATTAATTTTAGCACAACTGGGCTGTATTAGGCTATTGATTCCCGTGATTTTGCTTATAAATTCCGATTCAGCCATTAGCCTACCTTCGTGATCACGCAAAGAGGTCTGCCGTGGCGGTCCGTTCAGAAATTCGCTTAGAAGCTAGCTCACTTCTTCTGATGAAAGTGGCCACCCCCAGGACCACAACGTGAAACATAATCATGTTAAGACTAAGAATACAATTTTAAGATTAAGCCATACACATTATCAAAACTATAACAGATTAAAAACGAATTTAAGCATGGCTGATACAAATGAAGGTTTTCAAATAAAATATTTTTTATTAAACAATGACAGACAACAAAAATGTGTGCTTGTGTGTGTGAACAAGAAAAACAAAAACCAGGGGCAGGTGATCCATGAAACAGACAGGACAGGTGATGGCCATAACAATCCTAAAGGTCCAGCATTGTTCTCACAAGCCGCTTCACTCAAGACAATAATAACATAATGAAAAGGTAACCTGAGTATTTAATATGATAGGCTAGTCAGTTAACGGTATGCTAAATTAGCTAGATAAATGGCTAGCAGGATATTAATCAAATGCTAAACCTTAACTTGCGATTACTCTAAATGTTTTCTACTGGCTGTGTAACAAGAATTGAGAACAAACTTCATCCATGTGCGTTCTTCCATGTGATTCCTGTTCATATGCCACAATTCATGGTCCAATTTCAGAATCACCCAAACGCCCCGAACAGAAAAGTGGACTGCACACAAAGTGAGAAGAATCTCGAAAATCCCATTCAATACCACGTTAATGGACCATGGCTTATGCATTTTAGCAGAGAAGAAAGTGGAGAAGAAAATATTAAGTGTTCTGTCTCTTCAAAAATAATACCCTTAGTTGTCAGAGTAAAAAATACTTTCATTTCATCTGCATGGCAAACTCATAATCCAAATTCATTTAATACCTCTCTTTGCTGACCCCTCTCTGTCTTATACTAGTAATTAGCCTGCCAATCCTGAGGAATTTCTTGAAGACAATTATGTATAATGCTACCAGATCTGAAATGAGAAAGAACAGAGACTATCATCATTAGCATGGCATAATCCAAGATGAATAAGTGCTGTCACTAATTCCCGTCACTTTGACAGATCCGAGCCCCCTGCTGGGACAGATAGAGCTGTGGGAAAGAAGAGACGGAATACTGTTGAGCTTTAGCCAGAGATTGCCAAACAACATCACTGCAAAATGCAGGCTTCCCTCTTGGGGAATTCACAGAGACGTCCAGAACATTCCTGCAAATACAAAATGAGGCAAAAAAGATAGTTCACTCAAATTTGAAAATGGTGTCATCATTTACTTACCATGTTGTTCTAAACCAAAGGAGATGTTTTGAGGATGTTCATGCCATTCATTTCCAAACACCACTGGGGCCCTATTTTAACGATCTGAAACGCAAGTGTCAAGCGCAAAGCGCAAGTAACTTTGTGGGCGGATCTCCTGCGCTGTTGCTATTTTCCCGGCGGGATAAATGCCTCTTGCGCCCGGCGCAAATCTAAAAGGGGTTGGTCTGAAGTAGCTTCATTATTCATAGGTGTGGTTTGGGCGTAACGTGAAATAAACCAATCAGAGCGACATCTCACATTCCCTTTAAGAGCAGACGCGCCTTTTCCATAGCGGATTGCTATTGTAACGGCAGATTTGCCAGGCGCGCGCCAGGAGCGGTTCACAGCCGAGGAGACCGACGTTCTCGTCAGGGACATTGGGGATGGAGAAACCCACCCAAATTAACTTCGGTTAAACAGGCGTATGATAATTTGGGTAAATGTGTAAGCTAGATGTATGCTTTTATAATAAATTATCTATCTATCTATCTATCTATCTATCTATCCTTGAACCTCACAATGCAAAAACATTCAAACATTCCTAAAAAACATATTCTTTTGTGTTCCACAGAGGAAATAAATGCATACAGGTTTAGAATGACATGAGGGTAAGTGAAAAATGGCAGTATTTCATTTTTAGGTTGATTATCCATTTAAATAATCAGGATGTCATTTAGTAAATAAAATAATAAGAACTTAATTATAAGGGGAAAAGTGCCAGTGAAAATGCCTTTTTGTTTCAAACAAATGTATGTTAAGCACCTGCTCTTTGCCTCTTGAACAGACTTTAGATGCCAAAATTGTGGTATGAAACTGTCATATTGTTCAGTGATGCATATTGATGCACAAACAACAAAGCTATGTGCTCCAACCGATATGAAATAGCAGAAGCAAACACTTGTATAATACTCTTAAGGCAGTAAGCACCTGTTCTGAAGATGTGTGGTCTGCAAAAGCCAGTCATGATGTGATCACTATAGTGATATTAATCACTCTTCCACATGTGTGTGTGCACCCATTGACAAACACGGCACTTACAGTACGCTCCATTTCAACAACACGCCTGTGATTACAATATAATGTAAATGTAAATCTAAAAGCCCAATTTGTGTGGGAGGACAGAGTATTGCTCTCCTCTGTTTGTATTCATGGAAAGCTTTGATGCAGAAGGGATTTTTTTCCCTGAGCGTCTTAACAAAAGGAAACAAAGTGACTTTGAATTTGCATCAGAGTATGCTGCTAGGCAACTGAGAGTGGAGGCCAACCAACTATTCCCCTAATTTACACTTGTCATGCTTAAGAGAATCAAGTTCGATGTATTCCCCAAAGTAATTTGTGGCGGGTGTGCAGATAGGTGACTTATGATAGCTGACATTTAACTAATGCTGTGTCATCTTATCCCTTGCTGATGCACTGGTTAATTTCATATGCGGTTTTGCATCTTGTGACATTTCCTCCCTAGGAGGTAAACACGGGTAAGTAAGATTCGCAACACGCACACACACACAAAAATAAAGATAGGTGCACAGACTGCGCACATCTTTCGGCTCCTGGCTTGTGAACTGGTACACCCTTTTTTTTAACAAAACATTTGACAGCTAGCACTACAATATAGATTTGCTTGTCAAGTTCTCCTCAAAGAAACTGTTCACTCCCCAGAATGTATCTACATGTTGAAGAGGAACATAAACATGTCAGATCAATAATTTTCCACAGTCACTTTGTCATTCTGATTTCTAAAATCATTGAATAGCATAATAGTGCCCATATTTTGCTGTTTTAAAGGTTCCTAATTTGGATTTGGTGGTCTCCTGCTATTCGTTTAATTGCATTCAAGGTGAAAAAGTCTTTAATTTTCTTATAATTTCTCACAGTGTCTGAAACGGTTGGATCAATGATTCGGTCTCTCTAAACCCCTCCTTTCTGAGAGCCTACTGTGCTCTGATTGGTCAGATGACCAGTCTACTTATTACAGCACGTGTCGAAAACAAAACGCCTGTTACCATATCTGAATTTCAGAACTTCCTCAGCACTTCTATACACATACGAATGGTAACAATGGCATCAGTTTTACCATATCAATTTGAGCCAAAATCCAAGTCCTCATCCTTTGGAAGTGCATGCAAAGTGGATTTGCTTTCGCAGCACAGAAAGCGTCTCGGTTAGGTATGTAACTCTCGTTCCCTGAGTAGGGAACGGAGACGTTACGTCATGACGACGAATGGGGTTTCGCTTAGAAAGCCTCTCACCTTCGAGTATTATAAAAAGAGTCTGTGGAATTTGCATAGCGTAACTCCGCCCCCACCTCATGGGCATATAACGAAGTACGCTGGCAACATGCAGTTATGTTTTCTCGCTGAGGAGCCGAGACTGAACTCAGGCTTTACAGCGAATGAGGTTCCCAGTCTAATCACGCCACCTCGGCTGTCTTCCAGTACCCTGTGTAAGTCTGAGCTCCCTGTCGTGAGACTAGCATGGACAAGGGACTCCTACTTAACACAGGAATACCAAGGTACACTGGGAAGCATATCTCAGTGGAAATATGTGACACAATGACTTACAGAATACACATATAACCCGCAAGCGTGTTGCATATGAGGAACACTGGGGTGTCCAGCCCGCAGGGTGGAATGTTTCAACCCCAGGGGTGGCAAGGTGGCTTGCCAAGGGAAAGACACATGCTCAGAGAGCTTGCAGTGGAAATACACATGTGAGGGTCGCCCAAGGGGGGAACCATGCACATGGAGGCACCTAGCCAATGCGAAAGCTGCCGGGGGCATAACTCTGGTGTTGACGTCAACAGTGCAGGAGGAACTCAGGGCTTCTCGGGGAAGCTCACCTGAGGAGAATATCACACGTATCCAGTCCGAGGAGTGGAATGGCGAGCAAGCGAAGATACCTGATCAGATCCAGTTACCAGACAGTTGAAGCGAGTACACGAGAGGATACTGGCTCCACTCAGAGATTAGCCTTTCCCTTCAGCTTCCCACCATAACAAACAATAGAGGAGGGATATGCCGAGTCCGCGTGGATAGCTACCGGGAGGGCGCGTACTGGACAGAGCAGTGCCAAGGCTGGGTCTACCTCCTCCGAGGGCAGCGCTTACAGGTTCACCACCTGATATCGAAAGGGAGTGGTGGGAACATTGGGCAAGTATCCAGGCCAGGGTCTCAGGATCATGTGAGAGGAGGCCGGCCCGAATTCCAGGCACGCTTCATCAACCGAAAATGCATGCAGGTCACCTACCCTCTTGTTGGAGGCCAATGTAACCAGGAGTGCTGTCTTCATTGACAGGAACTCAAGTGAATCGCATAGCCGAGCCTGATGGTTCTCGCGACCAAGCGGGACAGGGTGGGAAGCTCTAGCCAGGCTCCCAAAAACAGACGTACCCTCAATGGGGCAACGAGGTGGAATGACCGGCCTGGACGTGGAAGGTGTAGCGTCCCGGTGTGGGGGCACAGTTATTTGCAGCGTCCTGATAGGGAGGCCAGGGAAGGACCAGCGTTCCACGGGGGCCTGCTCTGCCAGGGGTCTGGCAACAGAGGGGGACGAGCGTGGCGAGGCTCGTGAGCGGCATGCACTGTCATCCGAGACCTCTAGTGGCTCAGAGATGGGTGTTCAGTTTTTCTTTAACTAGACTGGGGTTCTGCCCGCCGTGGGGCAAGCAGCGGGGAAAGGAGAACAAAATACTTTCCCCCGGACCTCCACCGAAGCCGGTGGACATCACCTGGCCCAGGGAGCGTGCGGTCACCTAGGTCGGTGGCGGCACGCAAGAGGGGTGGGATGTATCGTCAGCGCTTTGTTCCACACCATCATCCTCAGGTCACAAGCCAGAACATTTTTAATCCACCCAAAAACATTCATTCTGTCACCATTTACTCCACCTCATGTGGTTTCAAAACTGTATGCATTTATTTCTATGGACCACATAAATAAGGTATTTTGAAGAGAGTTGGCAACCAAACAACACTGTAGCCCATTTACTTCTATTGTATTGGGGAAAAAAGAGACATTTCTCAAAATATCTTCCTTAATGTTCCACTAAGGAAAGAAAGTCATACAGTTTTGGAATGGCAAGCGGGTAATGGGTGAACTATACCTTTAAAGGAGCTGTATGTAAGAAATGTATTTCAATTAATCATAAAATGGCCCTGATATGTCACTAGACATTAATAAATCATGTTCATTTCAAATACTTATATCACTGACAACAGTAGTCCGGCCAGGATATTGTCATTTAAAAAGTGAAGTTGCAGCCCTCAACTGATGTTGATGTTGTCATCTTGTGTTTTGGCCTGAAGCGCCACCCTCCACCTATCTACCAATCACGAAGTCAGTAGTGTTTCGGCATCCGGGTTGCCAGCTCTGCTCTAGTTACCAGAGCTACGTAGCAGCCTACGTTCCTGCTGGATCCTGCAGCCTATCTGGCAACCTCGAGTCAGGGGGGAGGGGGAGGGGATACACCGCTCTACAGCAATTTGAAAGTGATTGCAGTACCAGTTTTGGCCACAATCTTACATACGGCTCCTTTAAATACTGTTCCACAGAAGAAACAAAACATTGCTCTGTATATTTGATCAACCCAAGCAGTGCGACACAGAACCATTGACTAAACTGATGTTTGGGGTCATGATATCTGTTCACTGACCATTGGCAGATGGGAGAATGATCACAAATTATTGTGAATTATTTTTGCATTTGGAAGCTTATATAAACCAATATATAAACATACACATTCTGTTCATGTTGAAAGACTCTTATTTTGATAGATAGGCTAGTTCTATTCCATTGCTTCTGTTTTATTTTCCTGTGTTTGTATTTGTTTCAGTAGTTTCATTCTAGTTTGTAGGTGATTGTCTATTAACTGTGTTTTTTTTAGCAGTTTTGGTTGTAAGTAAAAGGACTGCTAGTATTTGTATCCATGCCTCACTTTGCCTTTGCCTTGGAAAGTGCTAATGCACAATTATTAAAACGCATCTAGCCATATAATCATTCAGAGATAGGAAAGAGAAAATAAATAGGCTCACTGACATTTAAAAGAGAGGAGAAAATGCTCCTCTTTTGTGGTTGACGTTAAAGGCCATGCATCAACCTTTATGGTATTTTGGATCCAATTCACCTGTTAATTGGTAATATTGCTTAAACTAATACAGGATTAGCCCAGGGTTTGTTCCATGTGTTTTATGGGTAAATTACACTTCTACACCGTCAGTTTTCTTATTCCTCTTATGTTGTATGAATAATTTAGCATGTTAGACCTAATGTATGTACTTCATAGTAACTTCAATAAATATTAATGTTTACTTTTGTATGATAAACAAGATTAGTATTGTGTTGGGTCGCCTCTTGATGTCTAATATTCCATATTATGGTAAATAAACAGTACTATTGTATATATCAAAATATCATGCTATTACCATCTGATCAGTGAACCATGGAGCCACTGCATTTCTTTTTTCCCTAAATGCAGACTATCTAATCTCTCACGGATAGATAACAAGCTTGTTTATCTTAATTTTGCAAATCTATCCATGAGCTCTTTAGCATCTTTTGTCTCATGGATGTATCAGTTCTGCTTGATAATGTCGTTTTGTGCAAGAGTCAGAGTTCTCACCCCAATATCTCGCCCATTTGGCACAGGTTGTCATGGTGACCATAACCTTTATTGTTCAGCTCTGAGTCAAAACCAGTACAAATCAAGAAAATGTAAGATTTACCATAACACATCTGTGTAATATATTGCGATTTTTTTGCAGATGGCAACCTGATTAAATGTTGTTGTTTTATTCTAGCATGGTTTACAAACAAATTAGATAAGATAAGATAAGATAAGATAAGATAAGATAAGATAAGATAAGATAAGATAAGATAAGATACATTTTTAGTCATGTTCATTTTCCACCGTAGACTACTCTATTCATACATACCAATACTCTAATCTAATCAAAAGAGCTGCTGCTGTCCTTATCTTCTCCTGCATGCAACAGATGCACACACACTCACGTCTGAGCCAGCCAGACGGCAGAGAGAGAGAATTTGAAAAGAGGAATCTATGCTGATCTAGGGAAAGATGTCAATCTTCTATCCTCTGAATAGGTGGACAGTTATCAAAGCCCTGAGCAGAGCCAAGATTAAGGTCAACCCGCTCGTCTATTGTTATAAAGGCTGACAAGATTCTTCTCATGGCTGCCGGGCAAAGAAAGCTAATTCTTGATCATCTCTGCAGAGTGTGATGCACTGGATTGACATGTTCTCAGTAAGCTCTTTTATCACAGACTGGATCCATCTGCGCAAGCATAGGAAAAACAGAGACTCATGCTTTTAGATAGATACTATGTGGCAGTGTTTCTCAACTGGTGGGTTGCAGCCTCGCAGGACCATTTTGAGTGGGTTAAGGATTGTTTAGTCAAAGACGCAGATTAAATTCCCCGAAAAATTGGGTTGTGGTTTAATGACCATGGAAAATATTGGGTCCCATGGCTAAACCAGTTGAAAACCACTGCTAAATGGCATGTTATAACTGTATGGTTTTTATTTGCGTGCTATGAATTAACTAAATGTCTCTGTCTGCTATCTTCAAGGCTGAAGCATGTCTTTTCTGCACCAGTACCGTCACTACGGGGACCTGTTATCAAACAGGTTTCCCAAAACTCCCCTGGTCTGCCATTGGTCAATCAAAACAAAATTTCTGCCCTAAAGTCATGGTTTTGTTTGAGCCAATGTTGCTATGTCATGCCAGTTGAAGTTGAGAACAAACAGAGAAATCTTTTTATGCACAACAGAATCTGTAGGACATGTTCGACTTTGACTGAATTGAATTGATTGGCGAGATCTGCCGCTTGCAGGAGGGGGAGGAGTTGAAAACAGAACTGTCAAGTCTGACGCTTTGCTTCCCATGGTGATGCTTGTGTGGTGTTTGCAAACTTTGTAGAGCTTAGATTCACTTTTTTTTTCCTTTCAAATAGAGATTACAATTTTCCCACAAATCTGAACAGACAACTAAACAAAATGAGTAATTTACTAGAGATTTTGACAAAATGTTGCTGCAGTCTGCTTAAAATGTAAAAATCTATTTAAATGTATGATTCAAAGATTCACTCATAAATTCTTGTTTCATTACTGGAAGAACGAATCTCTTGAATTGATTCATTGACAACGACTTTTTTTTAACAAGTCAGTTGTCTCTGTCACGTCTAGTAGCTCTAGTAGAAATGAAAGTACCGGGGCGGGGGTGCCAGATCATCCTGTTCGCCTGAGTAAGGAGGTCCAAGGAGGTATAGGTATAGGCCAAGGAGCTGTCTCTAGCAGCTGCATTAACTTGGGGAACCATGTCTGGGTCCGCCAGAGAGGGGCTATTAGGAGGATTGCATATTTGTTCTCCCTGATCCGTTTGATGACCTGAGGGAGCATCGAGACCGGAGGAAATGTAAATGTAAAGAGGGCGATTGGGTCATTTGTGGGCCAGCGCTTCTCTGTTCTTTGCAAAGAATGTTGGGCAGTGAGAGTTGTCTTCTGAGGCGAAGAATCCACCTCTGCCCTCCCGAAGACACTCCAACTTAAGTGAACTGTCTGAGTGTGGAGGGACCATTCCCTGTGGGGGACATTGTCTCGAGATAGCATGTCGGCTCCCTGGTTCAGTATGCCCGGTACATGCGCCGTTCTTAGTGAGCGCAGGTTGGCATGTGCCCATAACAGAAGCTGCTTGGCATGGTGTACAGGTTGCTTGACCTGAGACCACCCTGGCGATTTATATATGACACCACTGCCATGTAGTCTGTCCGGACCAGGACGTGGGTCCCGCCAGGCTCGGGAGGAAGATTTTTAGGGCTAGAAAGACTGCTCTCATTTCGAGGCAGTTGATGTGTAGGCGTTTCTCCGAGCTCGACCCTAGGACAGAGGTTGGCCTGCCCTCGCACAGAGCCCCCCAACCTAGATTGGAGGCATCCGTCATGACCACCTTCCTCCTCGAGACTAGACCCATGCTTACATATGACTAGTACCAGTTGGTGTCTCTCCAAGGGGCCAGGGCTTTGGTACAGCCTTGGTTCACCCTGATACGCAGGTGGCCAAACTGTCACGTATGGGCCGGGACTCGGGGCTTCAGTCAGCGCTGGTGGGGACACATACGCAGTAGGCCTAACTGGAGTACTGACGATGTGGAGGCCATAAGGCCGGAGGCCATTCTGAGTTGAATGGAAAGAGCGTGGGTTGGCGTGCTCTCATCTGAACAGAGTCGATAACTGTTCCCAGGAAGGCTATACTTTGGCTGAGGGACAGTGCACTCTTGGAGAAGTTTATCCTGAGCCCAAGGCATTCTAGATGGCTGAGGAGCCAGGACTTGTGAGTTTGTAACTGGGCCTCTGACTGGGCCAAAATGAGCCAGTCGTCGAGATAGTTCAGAATGCGCATTCCCCGCTGTCTCAGGGGGGAGAGAGCTGCATCCATACATTTCGTAAATGTACAAGGTGCCAGTGACAGACCGAATGGCAGGACTGTGTACTTATAAATCTGCCCCTCGAAGGCAAATCTCAAGAATGGCCTGTGATGGGGGGCTATTTGGATGTGAAAGTAAGCATCTTTCAGATCCACTGACAAAAACCAATCCCCTGGGCGAATCCGCGAGAGGATTTGTTTGGTTGTCAACATCCGGATAGGTTTGCGGGTCCTCGCCGCTTAGCCATAGGTTCGTGCAGTTCCCGCAGCCCAGCCAATCAGCACGCTATTCAGGCTGCACTGTGCTGGCTGTGCAGTTGCACTGCGTTTTAAAATAAAGGCTTCAATATTCTCGAGAAAAGGAGTTTTCCCATAGCGTCTACGACGCAATACGAGTGAACCGTTCTCGAAAGGGAACTACTGCTTTCTCTGGGTCAAACACAGATTTAAATGTTAAATGTGGTTTTGTCAAAGGTTTAGACAATTTCACAATTTCCATTTTGGGTAAAGTATCATTTTAACATAGTAGTTAGCACATTCATATAGAATTTTAATATTTATTAACTTAAAGAAGAAGAAAAAACGCACATCACCTTTAAGAAATGCAAAAATAGGGTTTCTTAAAAGTCACCAGAAATTGCAAAAATTGTTTCACTGATCTTATGATGTTACGAGTTTATAATGCCATGCCATTTTTATTAACCATTTTAAAAGGTCAGGTAATGCATTTTTATTTGTTCCCACAATGCCCTGATGCTGCAAAAAGGAACTCTTTGTCACATAAACAGGGTGGAGGATTACTTATAGCAGATTTATATCAAAAGACATCTCTCTTTCTCACAAAACTAATAATGGTGCTTCCCGGAAAACTGCACCCAAATGGTTCCGGAGAGACCTGTTTACTGAGAAAACCTAATCATTTTTTTATGATTGAGTGAGCTTACTCATACAAATTCTGTCTCTCCCAACTATCTAAATGATGAATCATCCGTCTTTGTATTCTTAATATTCCAGAAAGAAAAAAGAAAGAATCAAATATTTGAAAATGAAAATGCATGCTCACCTGACTCCATATACATTTAATGAAGGTAGTGTATAATGAATTCTTGTAATTCAGGTCAGTGTTTGATGGAAGGTCAGTGTGAACTTGTGACGGACCCTTAAGGAGAGCAGTCGTCAGGTTCTCAACGTGAAAGTGAGATGAGAAGATGGGGCTGGAAACAGCAGACTGAGGACTCTCGAATGACAACAACTCGCTTTTCGAATGAACAATTTGCTTGTCTTTTTGAGAGAGCTTTTCTGCATTTAATAATTTAGTTTGGCTTGAGGTGATGTTAATGTTTACCACAGCAATTGAAGTGTCTGTATTTAATTTACTAGACTATTTCCTAACAGTCTAGTGATTAATTTTGATAAACTACATTTTTACATGATCTAAAACCAGCTTCCGCAATGCTAGGATGATGTGGGTGGTTGCCAGGGTGGCGCTTTGGGGTTTCTAAGGTGTTGATGAGTATATTTAGTATGTTGCTACGAGGTTCTGGGTAGTTGATAGGTGGTTGATTTCAAATCCCCAATATTGTTTGAAATATTGTTTGCTTGACTGTCATCAAACAGCTAATAATGTGTTGCTAATGTTACACAAACCATGTTCCTGTTAACCATCTCAGAGTCAGACAACTGTCTTCTAAAAATCAGCATCATTAGAAACACTTTGGACATCATAGAAAGTCAGTGGAGAAAGGCATATACTATATGATATAACATCATAATATACATCATATACATAAATCACCCACTGTACCCTGTCCCTTCTTAGGGTATGTTTACGCAACACAATTTTCAAAAAAATAAATAAATATGCGTTTTGGCCGTTCATGTACTTGACAATGGTGTTTTTCAGGGCCTGAAAACGTAAGCTTTTGAAAATGGGTTTCAAAGTGCAAGGTTTTGAAAACAATGCCTTTACCGTCTCCATGTAAACTACAAAAACGTGAATTTGTGAAAGCCGTGACGTCATGCACATGCGTATTACATGTTCACACATGTGTATTATGTGTTCGAGGGGTGTTTCTTGACAAAGTGACAACTACGTCGCCTTAGACCACTTAGGCTATTTAGACCATTATGTTCAATATAAACGAATCTTTCTCATTTTTGCATCCTCATCCCAAATTAACTAGAGACAAAAGTGTCCCAAAATAAACAATAGACTAAAAAAGACAATAGACCAAAAAAGTGTACCTTTATTATCTATGCACCGAGTGTATCCATAGTAGTTCATTTGCAGCGTGATGCGCTCATGGCCGTAAGTTTTAAGGAGCACAGATATTGGAAAAAACGTTATTATGATACATTCCCGCAACGATTACAGGTCTCGCAATGATGACCAGGGGTGCGTTTCCTGAACAACGATGTAACTCGTGCTTAACTACCATAGTACGATGCATCGTTGAAGAAATCAACTAGCTACAGTAGTCACGACTGTTTCCCGAAACTGTATTGTCGCAAAGTGGTCGTTCAACCACGTTGGTTTATGACGTCACGCACGTGGTGGAGTAATAACTTCTTTTAATGAAACTGTTTGAGATTGAGTTAATGCTAGATGTTTTGCTATAAATTACAGCCATGACATCTGAGGACTATTTCTCATTTTTCTCAGTTTTTTTGCTTTATTTCCAGATTCAGTCAAAGGCTCGTTCCCAGCAAACACATTTACGTTGTGGCAACGTCTGTGGCACGTTGCATTTCTGCTATGGCAACGTCGCAGTCTACGTGCTCGCAACATTGTAACAACGTAGAATTGTAAGACGCAACAGGGCTGTAGCTACGTTGTTGCGCGACATTCAGCACCTGAGAGACGACGCTCTGCCAATTAATTTTTTTATGCTAGATATAGATATCCTCCATTTAGCATGTTATGTTTTGTGGTTGATTTTTAATTAGTCATATGTTAGATAATTATATACTTTTTAAATATTGTTTATCCTTATTATTATTTATGTGCCTAACAGTAAACTCATTGTAATTAACACCTGCAAGTGTACACTTTGAAGAGTAAAAATGACATAGAAGGTTAGCTAATTCAACTTTATTAAAACTGCATATGGTAATCAAATTGCACTTCCAAAGGTCATACATTTGTGAAAAAAAAACAAAAAAAAAACAAACATATTATACAGGGAGTGGACTACCGTTAACTGGCATGAGCAGACATGAGAAAATCTAGCAAAGAAACGAATGAGATGACAAATCAAAGGGAAAAAAATAAACAGGTGTGCAAGCAGTAAAAAAAAAAAAAAATCTTCTCTGTGCATTAAAAAACATTAACGTTAACATTAACATTAACGAGTCGCTGCCTTTCAAGGAGTGCTGAAATCAATTACTCACCATTAAAGTAATTTTGGCTTCATACTTTTGGCATAAAGTTAAATATTTGTCATACTGACCAGAAGATGTTCAAATAAATGTCACATTAGACAAGGAAGTTGTAGGTTGTGTTTTGAATAATTACGTATCTTATTTAGCTGAGGTAAATTAAATGCAAATCTCACGTATCCTTGCTTGATGAAGAATGAGACAACACAATGAGCCCAACGGTCAGTTGAAATTTAAAAGGCTGATTTTCGCGCTTCAGGGCAGTGACGAGTACATATGTCGTCCAGTGGTTGTCAAGACACCAGAGGCACAACCTTAAAGGTTATATCAGCGATTTCAGGCCCAAACATAAATGATCACATTCATCTTTCCTAACGATCCGCTAGCTGCCCGCCCCATAAGCAGGCCGTCAAAAAAACGTGTCTCTGTAGGCAGCCTAGGCTCTGAGATCTGCACACAAAAACAACTGCTTTCACCAACCACTCAAAACCAAAATAAATAGTGTTCCAACCAATCACCGACAGGGGTGGGTGTTGTGAGGTTTTGCGCTCGTGCACGGCTGCCTACAGAGACGCTTTTTTTTGACGGCCTGCTTATGGGGCAGGCAGCTAGCGGTTCATTAGGAAAGATTAGATGAATGTGATCATTTATGTTTGGGCCTTTTTTGGGCCTGAAATCGCTGATACAACCTTTAAGCAATGGCCCTGAACGGTGGTTCAATGTCAACATTGTGACAACGCTGTAACAACCTTCACCTCCCAACGTAGTTATAGCCACCTTTTGGCCATGTTGTTAAAACGTTGTTAGAAGGTTGGGTACGTTGCGCCAACGTTCTGTGTTTGCTGGGTTCATACATAGTCGAGCACGTTCGCACATGTGCACTCTTCAAAAACGGTGCTTTAAATCTCTTGACAAACTAAAAGACCTAAATGACATTTGTATGTATTCTAAATAAAAGACACAGGTTGTACTGAATGTCAGCTTGCTTATTTTGCTCAAGATGAGATTTATTAAGTCCACATGTCATACAAACTAGAAACTATGCTTCTAACCACAGGTCGAGAGCTGTCGTTCCAACCACACAACTTGCGATGCTGTTTGCGAATGTTCGTTAGAACGATGGTTTCGGGAAACACTGACTCGTTGAACTATGCTGATAACGACGGAACTTGCGAACATAGTTGGCTAACGATGCTTTTGGGAAACGCACCCCAGTCTGGTTTGGGAAAACGTAACGTAGCTGCTTTATTTAAAACTTCAAACTTTAATTTCGATGCTGGACGGATTGAGTCAGTCATATGAAATATTCTCTTGTCTTGACAAATAAAACCATATATTATAATATCAAAAAGTTTTTTTTTTTTTTTTGATGGTGACAAAATACATAGCCTATTTACCTGATGATGACAAAATACATAGCCTATTTACCTAATAGGTATGTTATAATCTACCATAATTAATAAGAGAATTATATAAGATAAATTATATTTTTGACTTGAATCAAACCAGTTAGTTCACATTAAGCACATTTTTGTTAACATTTCTATTAGTTTACTTTTTTTTTTATTCAAGCAAAATAAAATCCAATCAAATGATTTTATGAGAAAAACATGATTTAATTTCACGGAATCAACTTGACTACACCAACAAATGCACAAAAAATTAAAATTAAAATGTATAGGTAATGCTGCATTCACGCCATGTCGTAATATTTTAGGCTCAAACAGGGAATTATGCGTTTCTATGGCACCACTATCAACGCCTAAATGAATCTGCACCGGTCAGTCACATGGTACAAGTAGGTCTCAGAAATCTCCAATCTTACAAGCTGTAATTACGAGCTCTACGATAACTTGAATGCTTTTTACAATTTAAAATCTTGTAATTACGGTAATTTCAACATGGCGTTGGTGAGGACTAGGAAATTATCAACCAGATTTCCACATTAAAAAAAGAATGGTTAGCACTATTATTTTACCCCTCCTTGAACTGCCACCTTAAGGTGGTGGAGGGGTTTGAGTACCCGAATGACCCTAGGAGCTATGTTGTCCGGGGCATATGCCCCTGGTAGGGTCTCCCAAGGCAAACAGGTCCTAGGCGCCGGGTCAGACTAAGAGTGGTTAAAAAAAAACCTTTATAGTAACATTAAATCGAGGACCGTGA
>FLSR01004884.1:25063883-25080983 GCA_900092035.1 Leuciscus waleckii | reverse complement strand
TATTTATTTTACATTTTCTTTGTAAATCATGCAACTTTATGTCAAAAAATGTGTCGACATTGTATGTTTTAGAGACTGATTTTAACTACAACACTAGATTTTTGATAAGGAAATATTCCTGTGTCCATCTCTATCATAGCTACATGGTGAGTAGATAGGTCCCATCATTTTGAGGTAAAAATGTGTTCAAAAGTCTGAAAATCTGTGCGTAACTTTAAGGAACATCACTACCAAACACCTTTTTTTCTCCAACTAAGCAAACTTTGTTGGGTGTTATTCCATAAAATTTTGTTTTTAAATGTTTACAACTGTTCGAAACTGTGCTACTGTTGGTACTAATTAGCATTTTTGAGCTAGGCTCAAAAACATTTTAAATTACTGAAACAGTCACAAACTAAACGTGGTGAAGTTTCGGTTGTGACATCATTGTTTTTTGGGTGTTATTCGATAATATTTAGTTTTTCTGTGTATACAACTGTTCAGAACTGTGCTAGCTAACCATGTGCTGATTAGCATCTTTGAGCTAGGTTCAAAAGTATCTCAAATTGTCACTACCAAAACAGTCACAACCGAAACATGTTATCATTGTTTTGGTAGTGACAAAAGAGAACATGTAATCCTTTATTTGGGGGAAAAATTTAAGGACAGTTATGCAAATCATTAGTATTTTAGTATGTTTTAGTAGTGTTTAGTAACAATGTAAAATTCTGTAATGTAATGTGGCCGCTACCACAACATTAATGTCGCTACCGAAAATGTGCAGTCATGACCGAACATGGGATGTTCTGACAAAAATAAAGTATATTGAATTCAAGTAAGATGTTATTATAGTGTTTGGCTCAATGTATATTCAAATGAATGAATCATAAACTTTGAAATCAGTATGAAAACTATGCCTTTTACAAAGAAAGATTGCATTCAAAATACAACAAATCTCATAAATTACACTTGAAATATTGTTAAAATTGCAATTGTTATTGATTTACCTGTGAAAACTTTTAATAAAATAGCACCAAAAAAATATATATATATATTTACAAGGTAGATGTAAACAAAATCGTAATAGGTCAATATAAGGCTTCTTATTAAATTATTTATTATTGTGTTTCGGTAGTGACAAATTTGGGGAGAGGAAAAATATAGGCTATTAAAACAAATCTGAAAATACAATATGAGAATATGTTTCCAACTCAATTCTGTAGAATGGCCCAATAGCAGTAGGCACTGTATATTATGCTGCTGTCACTTTAATACACAGATCTAATATACACATGTGATTTCTTTACTTGCTGCTTACATTCACAGACATAACCTAATGCATTTGACAGTTGGAATCAATATTAAGACGTGAAATAGAACTTAATTTAATACTCATGGGATGCGCCGCCTGACATCCAGCTTTCTGTGTGCGTGTGCTTCAGATGTGTGCACTCAGAAAACCTTATATATGACGTTGAAGACTGATATGGCTTTACTAAACAGATGTTTTGTTATTTTTTGGCAGAGTATCAGAGGCACCAGCTGTACAGGCTCCGCCCTCTTCTGGAGAGGGGGCGGGGAGCAGCAGCTCATTTGCATTTAAAGACACATGCGCGAAAACATCATGGGCCCTATTTTAACGATCTGAAACGCAAGTGTCAAGCGCAAAGCGCAAGTAACTTTGTGGGCGGGTCTCGGCGCTGTTGCTATTTTCCCGGCGGGATAAATTACTCTTGCGCCAGGCGCAAATCTAAAATGGGTTGGTCTGAAGTAGCTTCATTATTCATAGGTGTGGTTCGGGCGTAACGTGAAATAAACCAATCAGAGCTAAAATTGCATATGAATAACATGCGCAACGCGCCACTGACTTTAAACTTTTTTTTCCTGGTTAGTGGCGCAATTGTTTTCTAAACGTGCACCATAGCAAGAAGGAACGTTAGCGCCGTAACACGCCTCCTCTTTGCGCTGAACCGCCCCCGGGAGCGCAAGTGTATTTCCTAACTTACCGACGTGCTTCTGTGGAGGGAAAAGTCCGCTTTGCGCGGGTGCAAAATAGGAATGATACATGCGTCGCTGTACAAAGTCACTTGCGCTGGGTGCAAGATAGGGCCCCATGTTTTTTCTTACACTCAAAAATGTCACAAATTTACAACATGGTATGATAAATGATCTGTGGGGTATTTTGAGCTGAAACTTCACAGACACATTCTGGGGACTCCTGAGGCTTATATTACATTTTGGTAAAAGGTCCCCTTTAAGCAGCTACTGCGGTTCACAGTGTTGTTTGTATATTTTTTGTGCCTGCCTATTAATGGTTGAAAGTATTGATTAAACGACAACTATAAATTGATTAGGCGTATGCTTCATTTAGGTTGGACAAAATTCTACCTGACCAATGTGTCCCATATTACTAATGACATTTTCCACAGCAAGAATCCTATTAATCCTAGCCAAAATTTAATCAAAACTGTATCATAATAAAAGGATTTATTCAATTAAAATGCAATGGATCTTTGTTTCTGCATGGTCTGGCTGATCAGGAAAAAGGCTTAGGCATAATGTGTTTGTGTTGGAAATAACACTGCGCTATTCAAATGGATGGAACAATATTGTTGATATCATTTCATGCAAGAGTACCAAGATAAATATTAATTTGAAATCTGTAATTTAACCCCTTATATACACAATCCTTTCCTTGTGTTAGGGCGAGGTGTTATAAGGTAGGACTTATAAGCTGTCTTTGCAGAAAAGTACTTAATAGGTTCCACGAGAACCATGAAAGCCTGAGGATGTCGAGATCAATAACCTTTGAATACTAATGTGGATCTCGGTTCTTTAACAATGTGTTTAAAGAGTATGATAGCTGTGTGTACATGGCTGGATAGCTTGTGGGGTGAAGGGGATGACGGCAAATTTCAAGAAAAAGATTAATGACCGGACTTTATAAAGATATAAAGATATAAAGAAAATGGTTTGGAAGTGTGGTGGAAAAACCTGATTCACTCTGTCTAGGTTTAGAGCATTTAGCAATAAACATATTTGGTAGACTTATGACACACACATACACTGATACCTTACTGGCTGCCTTCAGTATGGTGTTGTTCTGATTCTTAATGCAGTGTCATCTGATGTGAATAAAAGATATAGGATGTTCTGACAAAGACCAAATGAAAAGCAAAAGGAGAGCAACATCTGCTGGATATGATGGGAACTACAATGAATGACTAATTAAAAATGAACAGAAATACCTAGGCCTGTTTTGTGCTAGGGTTTAATGAACAAATGTAATTTGTTAAAGGGATAGTTCATCAAAAAAAAAAGAAAAAAAAAGTATAGGGTAAATGTGTATTGCAATTTTAGGGTATTTGCTCTTTGTGATAGTAGCCTAACATTAGGGGGGAAAAAGATCCATACGCATACGCATGACGTCACCGTTTTCACAAATTCTTTTAGTTTACTGTTAAAGTTTACTGACAACAGAAATGGAAAAAGATATAAATGTGAACAGTTTTATTGATAATTCAGCTGTAAAACAAATTTAACAGATGTAAAGAGCTGACAGTAGACAATACTAATATGACATAATTCCATCATGGATATGCTTTCGGTAATTTGTAGCTTATTTTAAAGTTAGCAACAGTGATGATGTATGAAGTAGCCTTCACACAGTTACCAAGCAGATTTCTGTTGGCCAATGCTGGAAATGTGCATTTCACCCTCACTCAAAACTTTTGAGTGCACAGATTCCCATTGAAATTAGGAACTGAAATTGGCTTTATGGATTTTTAAAAATAAATAAAAATCCATAAACTCTCTTACATTTACATTTACATTTAATCAATCTTTTATCCAAAGCGACTTACAAATGAGAACAATAGAAGCAGTTAAACTAACAGCAGGACAGCAATATGCAAGTGCTTCTCAGTTTAATCTAACGCAGTACATGTAAAAAAAATGGTTTTTAATAAAAATAGAATAGAAGAGAAAGTGTTAGTATTTCTGGATGTTACTGGAAGTGCTGCCGAAAAAGATGCGTCTTCAGCCGTTTCTTGAAAGTGGCTACGGACTCAGCAGCTCTGGTTGAGTTAGAGCATTCCACCAGCAGGAACAGTCATGGTAAAGGTCCGAGAAAGAGATTTTGTGCCTCTTTGAGATGGCACCACAAGACGTCGTTCGCTTGCAGAGCGCAAGTTTCTGGATGGCACATAAGTCTGAAGTAACGAGTTTAGGTAAAAGGGAGCAGAGCCAGTGGTTGTTCTGTAGACAAACATCAGTGACTTGAATTTAATGCGAGCGGCAACTGGCAACCAGTGCAATTTTGTGAAGAGAGGAGTGACGTGTGCCTTCTTCAGCTCGATAAAGACCACTCTGGCTGCAGCGTTCTGGATCAGTTGCAGAGGTTTGACCGTGTAAGCTGGAAGACCAGCCAGGAGAGCATTAGAATAGTCCAGTCTGGATAGAACAAGCGCTTGGACAAGGAGTTGTGTAGCATGCTCTGAGAGGAAGGGCCTGATCCTCCTGATGTTGTACAAGGCAAATCTACATGACCGGGCAGTTCGAGCAATGTGGTCTGTGAAGTTCAATTGATCATCAATTACCACTCCAAGGTTCCTGGCTGACCTTGATGGAGTTATGGATGACGAGTCTAGTTGAATGGAGACGTTGTGATGAAGTGTTGGGTTGGCCGGGACCCAAGTAGGTTTAGTTGAAGGTCCTTCATCCAGCCAGAAATGTCTCTTGTCAATAGCGTATAGCAAAGCATACAGAGTTAAGTGCCAGAAATTGAAGTATTAGTTATATTAATAGTGATGATTGCTTTGGCAAACACCCATAATAACAGGAGAATTCTTCTGAAAGGAAACTCCATAAAGCTATTCTGTTGTTTGATAGGTGGTGCTATGTTCCTGCACTAGAGGGGGCTATTTCCAAACTTTATTGAGGACACTACACACACAACCTTTCTCTCGACAGAAGCTGGGATGAAATCCCAACAATACGCATTCTTTAGGATTAGCCAACAGCTTTTAAAAGCCCATTTATTTATGTACTGGGAATTTAAACTCATCATACTCTATCTTAAGCTCATTTGTGATCATATACAATGTGGATCTCGAATGATCTGGGACATCTGGCAGGATATGAAGAGCGCAGATTAAGGCAAGCCATTGAAGGTCAAAAAAGGTTTTTAAAGGCCCTCCCCTTTCAAAAGGCTCATAAGCAGGCCTGTCAGCACACCATACAGCCGACCCTTCGATGATGTGCTCGAGAACTATTTACACGATCAGGTGTTTCCTCAGGCTGAAGCGGAACACAATGAAAATAATAGCAGTCTTGAATTTAAAATCCCTCCATTGCCGTAAGAGAGATCCCTAATGGAGACGGGCAATGAGGTTAGGTGACAGCCACACAAAAGGACAGAACTGGTCCGTTTGAAATCGAGAAGAGCAGTTATGACTTCGGGAATAATGAGAGATTCTAATGAGAGACGTTTGGCTGGCGATTTCGTGAATGAAACTGCTCCGCTGGTCGTTCCTTTCTTTTACGACACAGATGAGATCGACATCTTGGAGTCCTTCCATTTGATATTTGATCTAGGTGTACACATTGCTGTCACAGTGTTGATAGATATAATGAAACTATAATTAGGAATGATTGCTTGAATTCCCATGCTGAGATGAAAATCGACTCTTATTATATCTTATTAGATGATCCTTGGAGATAAACGTCAAATAATGTCAGCGATGTGCGTAACTGTCACTAAAATCCACATGGACCTTAAAACAAATTCGTTTTCTTTAGGAAAAATACACTAAACTATGACCCGGACATGTTTTCCTGAGATTCACACATATATCTTCGAACTCCGCTCTCATTTCTCCATGTTGTAGACTGAAAGACTTTCTCTTTCCTGAAAACTCTTGCCTGTCCCTCTGTGGTCGCGTCTCCGGATCCACATTACTGATAGACTCCAAACAAGAGGGCCCCTCCCAATTACATAAGAGCCCATCGCTTTCATCACAGACAATTGACTTAATTACAGCTCTGACATGACCACGGTATTAATCATTTTGCCATATCTTTGATTTTCAAGCTTTGTTCCAATAACGGCACCGGGGCCACATAAACACGCAATTTACATTGAGGTAAGCAGTATAAACAAAATATACACCAAATGTGATTACAACTAAATGGCTCATTTTTTTTTTATTACACTTGTGGTCTGAAATAAGCCCAAAAAGAACTGTTTCCACCTCAAGAACTTGCGGCTACATTGTTGTTTACGCATGGACCTCTTCACGCATGGCTGACAGGCAATAGGAAAGTGTTTGGAGTCTGTTCTGGAAAGGCTCTATTTAGCTTTTCTGAAGAAAGCAGACCTAAATGAGGTAGTGCTGTGGCGAAACATCTAAACGTATCAAAATTTAATGGTGAGTGACAAACAAGTTTAATGTTAGATGCCGATTAAAGAGCTCTAGGAGTGCTAGGCTATATAAGAAAAGATTTGAGAGGTTTGCTTACTAAACCATCACAAATGACTTTGTGGTGCTTGTCTTAACACGGCACATAAACAGGCCGTAATGAACACTGTGTTGGAAGAGACCTTAATTGTGTCTCGGTTCTTTATCCATTCGTAAACAAATAGATTAGATGTCTTTGTACCTGATTATTCCTTTCTGCAAACAGGACACGACTCCATCTTAGAAGACAGAGTTGAAGGGGAATCAAATCCACTTAACATCTTAAGCAAATCTACTAATCTAAGAACAATTCTAATTTAAATAATAAAAGATTGGTTTCTGTTTATAAACATTTTCAGTCATAACATTTTCTTCAAGTACTGTTTAGTATAGGTAGCTTGTTTCCTCCACGGATTAATGAAATTGTAAAAGATAATTGCTACTTTTGTTTTTGCAATTGCAAGTTATAATGTCAGAATTGCTGTCACAAACTGCCTGTTTTTGTTTCATTTTCATGAACTTTCTATTTGTTTTTGTCAGTCATCTGTTTTCCTTTGTTCCAGATTCCCGCTCCTCATTTGTAACTATGGTTTCTGATTAACGAGTCACCACCTGTTCATCATTTGAGATCAATCACCCTGTGTATTTAAGTTCCTCCTTTCCATTCAGTTGCTGTCTAGTATTGTTTGTGGAAACTTGTTTGAATCTTTTTAATCGTCTGACTGTGATAGTTGTGAGATATAAACATTCAATTCTGACTTTTTTTTCTCTCTTTTGCGAGTTTTAATCTTGCAATTTTATCTTTTCTCCTCTCTTTTGCGAGTTTAAATCTTGCGATTTTATCTTTTCTCAGAATTGTGAGATATAAGCTTGCAATTGCAAGCTATAAAGTCCAATTCTGAGGAATAGAAATATTTTTTTTCTCAACATTGCAAGTTTATATCCCACAATTCTGACATAATAACTTGCAATTGCGACTTTATATAATGCAATTTTAATTTTATAAATTGCATTTGTGAGAAAAAAAAAAGTCAGAATTGTGAACCTTTTTTCATTTTTTATACAGTGGTGGAAACAAGCTTCCATATTATTAGGCACCATTGGCCATGTGGCTTTTTAGACAATTAACTCAACTTTTTTTTTTGAGTTTTAATTTTATTATATTATTATTCCCTTCACAGTGTGTATTGATGTATTCTATATGTATTGATGGAAATGACAGTGGTGAAAGTGGCATTTTTAAATTTGTTAAAATAAAAATTCACACTCCCCTTGTCTTGATAAGGCTAATTCCACAGCTATAGTCAAGTCAATTTGGGTGCAGGATGTTAATATTTATATACCGTAATGTCTAATTGTCCAGATTTAGCAGTTTACAGCAGGGCGATAGTGTTACAAATGCCGATGTATAAACAATCAATAGATTTTTTTTTTATAAATCAAAGATTTTATGTATATTATAGTACTATATGTGGATAAAGCTGAATATGTTTATTGTAGTTGCAAGCTGGAGTTAATAATATAATGTGTGTGAAATCTGTAAGGTTTGAAAGTTGTGAAATCTGTAAGGCCTAATTATGTGTAACAATTAAAAATAAAAATCACACGTACAAATCTGTAACAAGCCTAATTATGTGTGAAGAGCATTTTATGTATCCTAAATACACACAATTAAAAGTTTTCGCACTTTTTTAATTATTTGATAAAATTACAGCTTGATTGGAAATTATGCAAAATGGCATGATTGTCTCCTTGGCTTCATTTCCACCGTACGTTGATTTTTTTAAAGGGTACTTGATTACCAACTTATCAGGCATAATCTTTGCTATAAATCATTTTTGCACCTTTTTTTAGTTTTTTTTGTAAGACACTCTGCTGAGGACATTCAGTACAGTCATAAACAGCACCTGTGAGCAGCTGGCAGCGGCTGATGCAGTAACGTGACACCAATGTGTCTTTGTGACGGAGCTCAGGCTGTAAAGCTGCACACCACAACAGGCTTGTCAATGTCATCCTCAGATGAACGGTCCCCAGTAAATGCTGACTGACCCAAAACACTTAGTGCTCATTGTCTGGTCAAAACCGCTGAATGGAGGTGAAATATTAGGATTTCGGGATGTTTTCATGGGACTGTACAAAAGATTAATCTCCTTATACTATCTCCTCAGTCTATAGCTTTCATGGAGAAAGCTTTCTGTAGCATTTCTATTGTCAGGGATCTCGATGGGATACAAATTATCTGAGCTATAATCTCCACATGAATTTGTCACACAGCAGCATCAAATACAACATTAGTATTTGATCCTAAACTCTTAACCTACACTGACAACAGTTCTGACAACAACAAATGTATGTAAATGAATTTATACAGAAGAAAGAAGCTTTGTTTGACAAGTATGATTCATGAATCAACCCATAAAGCTTTTCGTTGTCTCGACATCTTTAGTTCGCTACTGTACACAAGGAACAGAATTAATCAAAGCAGGACTTGCCCCGTGGAACAAAAGGGCATCCATGACATAAAAGGGCATCCGATGCGATTATGTATTTGTACAGGATTTCTGTGGGATTGTACAAATTTTGGAATTAAATCAGCTTTGTACTAAAAGTACTTTATAGATACACACTGTACAGAGAACAGAGAACTGGATCAGGAGAATGTTATATAGTTACATATCTACAACACAGACACACAGTCACAAACAATAGCATTCTTTAAATTGGCAGACACACTTTCTCATGACTCTGTCCAGACAACATCACATTACTTTAACTAAATTGAGGCAACAGAGAATAACAGAGGATACTTAAGGGTCACCTAGGGTCAAGCTGTTGACCAGGCTCAAGTTTCAAGATCAAATGTGTCCATGGCCAGTTGGACATGATACTGAGAAAAACATAATTTGGGCAATTGACATGGCAGCCTTTTTTGGGTTTCTAAGATGTCATAGTTGCTAGGTTACACTTTATTTTGATGGTCCACTTTTGACATTTTACTAACTATAAGTAACTTTGCAACTACATGTCAACTAACTCCCATTAGTAGACTGTTAGGTTAGGGTTAGGGTTCGGGTTGGGAGAATAAGTTGACATGTAGTTGCAAAGTTACATATAGTCAGTTGAATGTCTGTTGGGGAGCATCAAAATAGCAGATATCAAGCTGATAGTCTACTATTACTCTAATGCCTGTTAGTTGACACGTATTTGCAAGCAAAGCTACTTATAGTTAGTAGAATGTCTAAAGTTTTACCGTAAACTGTTTTTTTTTCTTTCTCTATTGTTCAATATTTTAGTACAACCGTGGCCAGAAGTATTGGCAGTGACACACATCTTGTGTTTCGCAAAGTTTGCTGCTTCAGTATTTGTAGATTATTTGTTCATGTTTCTATGGCATACTGGAAAACAATGATAAGCATCTCATAAGTTGTAAAAGCTTTTATTGGCAAAAACATTCAATATATGCAAAGAGTCGATATTTACAGTGTTGAACCTTTTTCTTCTTAACCTCTGCAATTCGCTCTGGCATCCCGGATATCAGCTTCTAGGCCAAAAATAACCAGTCTTCTGCTGTCCAATCCTTGTACCTGCAGAATTTCAGTCTATTCTGGATTTATGCCTCCCAGAAATCAAAACGAATTTTAATAACAGCCAAACCCTTGGTGCAAACAAAACTGAATTCCATTTAGTGTAGGCCTAAATTCTGCAAGGTCGCTAATATTTCTTATTCGCTGTAAAACGGAAATTTGTCATTCGTTTAATTACCGAAAATTTTGGGTGAATGACATGATATTCATTGTATTAAGGTCCGGATCTATTAATTTATTCAAAAATATAAAAAAAATGCATTTTATTCTAATACTATGATGAATACACTCTAAAAAATGATGGGTTTTAACTCAATTTTGGGTCAAGAATGTACAAACCCAAACGTTGGGTTAAACGGCTGTGTTTGTCCATATTTGACCCAAAGTTGGGTTGAAACAACCCAGCATTTCTCAGAGTGTATTCATCATGGAATAAAATGCATTTTTTAAAATATTTTGGAATAAATTAATAGATCCGGACCCTCATACAACGAACATCATGTCATTTACCCAAATATTTGGATAATTAAACGAATGACACATCTACGCTTTTGAGCTATTAGTGACCTTGCAGAATTCAGGCCTACGCTAATTATAATTCAGTTGTGTTTGCACCAAGGGTTTGGCTGTTAGCTGTTCTTCCTTCGTTGTTATGTATCAAAAGCTCAAGTGCACTGATCCTAATGTCTATGCAGAAGCTGTCATCAACACACCTGCTTCCGAGGGTTTAATGACAAACCTTTGCACTTCTCACCAAGATGGTGATGTTAACTCTTGTTTTAACAAAGGGGCGAACCCCTCTTTAAATCAACTTTAGCATTCTTCTGCACGACACGATGAACAAGGTCACGAATTGATTTATATTTCCGTGTTCGTAGGTGCTAAGCATGGGTCAAACTGCGCTGGGACTCTAACGCTACCTGAGAGATGGGATAATTGTCGGGCTCGGGGCCAAATGTTCAGCCCTCTAATACCCACGAGGGTCCGCTGCGGCGCCACGCATTGCGAAACATGGCTCCTCTGTTCCAGCGAAGAGTCACGGAGCGAGCAGTGCCCAGGGCACCATCAAGGTTAATCTGCTAAACACAGGGTGACAAAGCTGCACCGTCAAAATGAAGGGGTTTGCGAAGGACCGAGAGGTGTTTTTGGAAGAAAAGAATGGGTTATTGTTGACAGCTTTGCTTGAGTTTTTTTAGAGTTGCCATCAACAAGGGATCATTCATATGGATAAAACTCTGACAGAAATAGCATTGCAGAGCTGAATGTTTCTACTGGAGGCCTACTGCGGTTTCAAATAGTTTTATAATTGGGATGTGTTTCACCCAAGGCAAACACGCTTTCGAAAGCAGGTAAATATGAGGTTACTAGCTTAGATGAGTGTTCACTAATGCGTAAAGATGTCATCTCACATCTTCTGTTCATATGCAAATTTCAAATTGCTCTGATCCCGAGATTACAGTTTAAGAGTTAGAAGTTTCTGTGTGCAGCATTTAGAGTTTTTAGCAGATAAGAGTGTTTTTTTCAGAACATTTAGAAAAGTTAGTGAAAAAAAAGTAAAAGAAGAGCACAGTCAATTAAGTTAGGCAAATATAATCATCTATGGCATAATTTTGATAACCACAAAAACAATTTTGATAACTTTCTTTTTTAAAGCAGAAATGTAGTTTATTGTGTAGTATAGTATAGTAATGTGAAGCACAAAGTACATTAATTCTTAAAACTAGTTTTCTTTTCTTTCTTTTTTTAGCTTAGAGGTTTTCAATATGTTGTCATGGCAAGAAAGTCAAATGTTTACACTTTACTTCATAGGAAACCAGTATGAGTTTGATTTTATTTGTTTTTCACACTAAAATTAAGTTCGAAATTTGTCATGTCTTGTGGCCATGATGTCACTTTAGACTTCTGGGGTTTAGCTCACTTTGCCATAAAATAATAAGATTTATTCAATCTATAAAAAAAATAAAAAAAACCTGTATGCCAAATAACACTAATATTATGTGCAACACTGAAACCGGTTTAGATCTTTACCAGATAGCTTTTTTGTGATTTGTACAAATATGAGCAATTTTTTTAAATGTCCACCCCTAACCCCATGCAGACTGAACAAAAATAATGAGAACGTACACATACAAATTCATATAAATTAACAACCAGTTCCCTAAAACAAAAGTTTAAACAAAATAGTTACAAACTGCCATGAGACTGTGCTTAAGAAACTAATGGCAACAATAAAATCAAGGACATTAAACACACTGTATTTGATGTCTTTAATTCAGATGATGCTTATAGGTGATATATTTACAAAAAAGGTTTGCATGATGAAACCAGTGTGCTGTAAGCAACACGCACAAAATAGGAATAATTTCACGAACACGCCACCGTCCTCCTCGTCACAAGGGTTTTTAGTCGTTTTCGTGGATCCGTGCGAATGGGATTCATTTTGACAATGGTGGGAAAACTCAAAGGAAAAACTTCTCAGTTTTAAGCATATCGTTGTCATGTAAAAGAGGGACAAGTCTATTTTTCCCCCCACTTGTTTATTTTTTACTTATTTGTTAGTAAAAAAAAAAATTAAAAAAACATGATGCCACAAGTGAGCTTAAAGGGATAGTTCACCCAAAAATTCTGTCCTCATTTACTCACCTTCAAGTTGGTACAAACCTGTATGAATTTCTTTCTTCTGCTGTACACAAAAGTAGTTATTTTGAAGATATGAGGAACCAAACAGTTGATGGACCCCATTTACTTCCATAGTATTTTTCCATAGTAAATTGTTTACCAATAATCTTCAAAATATCTTCTTTTGTGTACAGCAGAAGAAAGACAAAATCTTCTGGTAAGCTCTTTTTTGCACTCCTAATAATCCGGCCCTGATGCAATGATTGTTGTCATGCTTAGATATGTTCAAATGCAGTCTTGACTCGGATACAATGCATCAGCATTATGAGTCAACCACATCAAACCAAGAAAAGAACTGGCATCACAATTACAGGCTACCTGAAACAGTTTGCCTGAACAAACTGCTCATTACGCCCTTCCATACCTATATAATTAGAACAGTATCGCAATGGTATTTTCCATATGATAAAGCAGGACTGGCCAGAACTGGCCCAACTCTCTTTGCCCAATAGGAGCTGTTTTTAGATCCAACTATGAAGTTTATCTAGCCCTGATTTGGATATGCATGCTTGCAGCTTCATTGGAGTCTTTATCACGACAGGCATCAAAAAGACAGCATGCCTCATTAAAAAGAAGTGATGTCATTAAATTTATTGGCAATTTCCTTTTTGACATTATCATAGCAGCACCAAAGAGAACTGTTCCGCCGGCTCCGGCCCCGACCCCTTTGGTTCCCGTCTCCCTCCCCGGATGCTGTGATCAAGGGTAATTACCTGCGCAGACATAGCACTGAACAAAGCAAACAGGGAGTGGCCCCAAATAGGAGGTCTAGACTTGGTGTCTCTCTGCAGTTTTCCCTCTCTCGTTCTATCAATCTATCTGTTTGTCTATCTATCTGTATATATTTACTTAGATTGTTTGTTCCTAGCCACTGCGTGTTGTGTTGACACATCAGAGACAGAACGTGAGAGCCCGAAAAGCAAAACAGGAACATAATAATAACGGGAATATTGTCAGTCTTTTGCAGACCGTTTGACATTTGCTTCGCATACAGGATCTGCTGGCATTTTGCATGCTTAAATGTGTTTATAGTTTTGGGGAATTTTGCAATCTATTGACTCGAGAGTGTGCCAGGATGCATCCAGGAGCTTCCAATGAAATATGTTCTTAGGCACACTTCACTGTTGTTTCTTTGTTAAAACGGCATGTAGTGGTAACCGCAATATTTAAACCAAAGCAGCCTTTTAGAGTTTTGCTTAAACTATTCATTAAATATCTGTAAAAATACTGTGCTATTCAGCCTGGTTGGTGTTCAAAAGCAATAAGCAACAAGAGGCCATGTTACAGTGTTTTTTTTACCTCAAAGTTGCAAGGGTGGTTTTCCGGCTCACAGGCGCTTGGGGGGTGCAAGACGACCACCATTCAACCCGAAAAAAGTCATATAACTATTCCAATGACTCCGAAGCTGTTCGGTTAAGGTAAAAAAGTTACTTAGTTCACCTTTAAATGTGTTTAAGCATTACGACTGCACCAGACCTATAGAGGGCAGTATAGTGGTGACTCAGGACATCTGCTCTGAAGGACAAAGAAGAAGAAAAGGTTTGTGTTTGGCTGCTCCTCGCTGATCGCTGAATTTTGCTTCAATGAGAAATAGTGATTTAAGGTTATTATACGCATTATGTTACATCACAGTGAAAATCACAATTGACATTATAAAGCAAACATACACTCAATTATTTATTTTTATTTTTTTGCCCCTTGATTATATCAAACTTAAGTAATTTTGCCTTGCTAGACAAATCAGGTTATATCTACTGACAGTTATGCTTCAGTAAAACCATGTTTTTTCAGGTTGGTTGCATTCAGTTGTAATCAGTCATCTTAAATCATGCATTTCATTTCAACAAAACCAGTTATTGTAGATGGTAAGTACATATTCTAAGTAGAACTGACAAAACATTTTTTTCAGTGTAAGCCTGAAACGCCCTTATCCACTCTAAAATCGAATGGCTTCTCGCTGTTTTTATAAAAAAAATTTTAAATAAGAGAAACCCATGTTCAATAAATGATTACATCTATTAATAATTGGAGTAAACCATTCAGTCACAAAGTAATTGTTTATGAAATTATGATTTTTTTTAAGCTTATTGTGCTATTGCATATATCCAAACACAATTTTAATAGTATCTTTAGTATCATTTCTTAATGTTTATCTATGTTATACTTGTGCTGATTAAACGAATCAACTGAACATTTGTTATATCAGAACCATGCTTAAAATTGCTCTTCAAACATCCCCTTTTCATTTTCTCCTCGAGCAACAGCCGTTTCAGTTAACCAACTTAAACAACAAACTGTCAAGTCAAACCGTATCTACTTTATGCAATGGCTTGTGTTAGTGTACATGTAATTATAGCTCAATCTGAAGCTCCTTTGATTTCTATTTCTACCACTGAACCCATCTGCCCTTCGGTGGCTTATTACAGTAAATGAAGCTGATTACACAACGTTTGTTGTTATACTTTGGAGGGATATAGTTTCCTTTCCCAAACCTCAGCTATACTGTGCAATAATGCTTGTATAAGCTCTCTATATTATGTCACATATTTGACCTGGATGCATTAAATACATAGCTGAAACTAATTAGTGGTCTTTGCCAAGGCAAGCATGACTATTACTATATCAAATACATACTAGGGTTGGAGATTTGATCAGTATTAAAGTTCATCATGTAACTCACAGTGTTTGTTTTATGAACATGAATCATTCTTCAAATTGTGTGGTTCGTCAATCTCATTAGTATTGGTGTGTATTTTATGTAAAACGCATTTGGTTCAACATGTATGTTTACTTGCATTAGCATAGACAATAAAATGCACATTACTGTCTTATTGCAGCATCTAAAATGGGAATGATTTATGTATGAACAACTTTATAGACGAACAGATGTTTAAAATTTTTTATATTCTGATTTTTGAATTCATGGAATTAATCTGATACTATTGTATTTATGATTGTTCAGATGATATGTTTTCAATCACATTTGTTCAGCACTTGTTCAGGCACTTCACTCATTTACATAATTTGAAATGATAACATTTCATTTTGTTTTGTGACTTCCTGCTAACTCTTTTCAAAGGATTATATAATGTTAAACACAACTGCTCTTTAACATTTCTGTAACCGTTCAACCATAAACCATAATTAAAGCAATTAATTTTATCTGTGCACTGTAATCCAAATATTCAGAATCCAAATGATTGTTGTTGTTTTTTTTGTTGTTGTTGTTGTGAGGAACAGACCCAAATTCAAACCTTTATTCACAAACCCTGCACTCCTTACAAAATTATGACAATGGTTTTACATCAGTGATATCAAATTCTCATTGGCTCTTGCTGTCATGTGTACACTGTGCAATTAGATCCAAAGAAGAGCAAAATGCAGGAATAACAGAATACCAGACTTTAATGAACACAGAATGAACCAACTAAACCAACTACACATTAAACATTGAGGATGATGATGAACACTAATTGAGAAAACAAACGGCTTAAACAAAACCACTAGAAGACAAGACTGCGACCTTTACCAAAAAGCGTAACAGCTAATACTAACGCTGGTACGCAGGAAAGGAGAACAGAGGCATTTAAAAAAATAAAATAAAAATGTATGTATGTCAATGGAAAAGAGGCTTCACTACATTTAATGAATCGACTGCCTGCCCACTAATCTTCAACATGTTTTACGCTAAACAATACATTTGCTGGGAACAATATGTAGATTTTACTATGATAAAAAGGTTATTTTATAAAAGAAGGCAGAGAAGGGAATGTCGCGACAGGTAGGACTCATTTCCGGCATTGCCGCAGTAACACTCCTCCCCTGGAAAGCGCATCCTTGTGCTGCAAAAGTCCAATAGAGGAGGGAGGGAAGGGGTTTGATGAGGTGAATGAGGATCCGGAGAAATTTGACCCTGGAGGGGCTGGAAGGGAAAACCAAGTTGGAGACGATGGAGGGAAGAGCCAGAAGGATGACCTAGAGCAGAGACAGGACGAAGGCCCATGGCGTAACCGATGACGGGAGGAGCCAGGGTGGAGTCAGCTGTCTGACCACCAGCGGTGGAGCCAGGAGATTAGGAGACCCAGGCGGATCCAAGGAGACACTGCGGACAGGGCGACACCGTAGGTCCTGGAGGCCAAGGCTGAGCTGTGGTGACGAACGGCCGAGGTGGAGGCAAGGTGCCAGAGAACTAAGGTGGAGCTGGTGGGACTGAGAACCAAGGCTAGCCCGACGGAGCCAAAAGGTGGAGGGACAAAGCGCAGCTGAAGGCCTGAAAGTCAATAGGGCAGGAAAAGCGAAGACTGACCAGGGCAAAGCCATAAGGACGACAGTCCCAGGTTGAGCCGAGGGAAGGAGGAGACAAGTTAGAGCTGACTGATTGACAGGCCGAGGAGGAGCAA
>FLSR01004884.1:25046550-25063820 GCA_900092035.1 Leuciscus waleckii | reverse complement strand
GTTACTAACGTAACCTCAGTTCCCTGAAGTAGGGAAAGAGTATAGAGAGTAAAAATTAGGGAAAGAAATGCCCTTTATAAAGCTAAAAAAAAATATTCTGATAAGAGTGTTTTCCAACAGTGATGTAATGAAACATTGACAATTTAAGTTTGACGGGAGTAAAGCCTCTGTTTAGGCTGGAAATGTAGGCTAATTTTGACAAAAGAATAACTTTTATTTTAAATAAATCGTAATTTTAAATCAGCCTACTTCAGTGTGATATTGTATCATTACCATGCTTAACACTGAGAATTTTAATAATTGAAATGTGATGATCAGATGCAGATATCTGAATCAGAGAATATCATAAAGGTTTGGGCGGTTGGCGGGTGGATTATTTATTTTTAACAGCAGATTTGGGGGACTCAAAGTGCACCAGATTAATGAATTGATCTTTAAAATGCACAAAATTTTCTTCCGGGGGGGGCATGCTCCCGGACCCCCCTAGAGGTACCGAGCTCCACCCACAAAAATACTGTGGGAAAGGCTATGATGGTCTACGAAAAATACACAAATAATTATCTTATTAAAATACATGATCGGGATTTTAGCACCTACGCCTCATTTTGAGCCAGGAAAAACCTGGATTATTAGGCTACATAGATTATGGGTGGAGAAAAGTCTTTGTTCATCAATTATGCACAGAGTTAATGCTCAGCTGCAAAAACATGTTCTGAAACACTTAAAGTTAGGTCTCCCCCCAAGAGCTTTGACACAATTCGAACACTGGTATGGTCCAAAAGGGAGTGATCTTCTTGCTCTAAGCAGAGCAAATGGACAGCTGGTAAGTCCATACTTTTCCCTCCCACTTGTTTTGCTTTGTAGGTTCGTCATTGTCATGTTAAATCCAAAGAGCAAAATGCAAAAATAACAGGATACTAGAGACTTTGATGAACATGGAGAATGAACACAGCAACTACACATTAAACATTGACAACGATGAACACTAAACTGGGAAACCAAGGGCTTAAAGGAACACTCCCCCGATTTTTCATATTAAACTATGTTATTCCCTTAACTAAGACGAGTTGATACATACCTCTCTCGTCTCAGTGCGTGCACTCAATCGCTCTGGCGCGCGGCGACACTTTGACAGTACTTAGCTTAGCCCAGTTCATTCATTAGGATCCAAACAGAGATGAAGTTAGAAGCGACCAAACACCTCCATGTTTTCCCTATTTAAATACAGTTACATGAGTAGTTACACGACCAAGTATGGTGACACAAAATAAAACGTGCCGCTTTCTAAGCGGGTAAAAAGGATAACTATAATGAATGAACTGGGCTAAGCTAAGTGCTATCAAAGTGTCGCCGCGCGCTGTTACAAAAGATTTGTAAATATTTGACATTTCGATAACTGTAAATACATAATAATGTTTACGTTTTAAATGAAGTACATCCATATGTTTCAATATCTATCCAAACACACACAATTATGTATTTATACCTGTAAATGTTACATACTAATATCTATGTATAAACAGGCTGGGTTTGTTGAGGAGAGGTGTGCTACTTTTGCAATTAAAAACTAACAATTTTCAAATGGTGAACGATAAAATGTAGGTAAAAAAAAAACAAAAAAAACAACAACCTGGAACTGACAAATATTTAATAGCATGTGGAGAGGGAAATTACATTTTAAGCATTTTTGTAATGTAATAACACTCATTTGTCTTGCTAAAGCTAATTTCACAGCTAGCATTTTATGCCATCTAATTTCACACTTTTTGCATAAAAAGATGCAATCACAGCTTGACTGGAAATGATGCACAATAAAAATATTCTATTCATATGTTCACCTTATTTGAAAAACTGTATAGTGAAATGAGTTATGTTTATACCCCTCTTTGAAATTCATAGTTTAACAGTGGACCTGGGAAAAGGGTCAAACAATATAATCAATGTATAAACGTCATTGAATAAAATTTGAAGGCATGAAAAAAGTGATGTGAGTGTCATATAACAAAAAAAAAGATTAAATCTGTTTTGTCTAACTCGGATGTTTACTGTTGGCAAGTGATATAGCAACTTGATATTTTATTACAGAATATGCGCACTATGATTATCAGCATTTTACAACGGCAAATCCAATCAGATTTCACAGTATTGATATGAGAGTCTATGTTGTGGACTGCAGGCTAACTTTAAAGTAATGAACTCTTTGTCTTAGCTTTTAAAGCCAAGTGGTATCAAGGGTTTTCAGAGTATCAACATTAATATTTAATGTATGACTTCAGAGACAAAGCTCTTGTGCCCTGTCTCTTCCTCTTTCTCTCTCTCTTGCTGTTCTCTTTTCCTTTCTGTCGTTCCCCTTCCCCTTGTCCATCCATCTGGAGTTGATCAGCTCATTTCCTGACTAGTATTACAGTGAACAATTATCTTCAGATCGGGAGACAGAGGGACTTGAAAGACTCTGAGTAGCAGGGGGCCGAAGAGCAGATGAAAAAGGGGGCACATGTGTCCCATCACCTTAATGAAATCAACCTGACCATCCCGGAGCGACTCCCTCTGCTAACACGACACACTGTCACCACTCACTTACACCAAACCGCACAACAAACACACTCAAGCTGACCTGTCACATCTAATATACACTCAATTATTCAACTCTCAGACTGTCATGGCTAATCGGCTACTTCTCTGATTCAATGACTGGACAAAAACATAACAAATCAGTCGATGTTTCCTTCGTTTTTTCACCTCTAACCCAGCAAGAGATTTTGAAAATAATGCTAAGTTTGCAAAAAATAAGAAGACTGTAGATTAACAATTCATTGCTGTCAATCCTTGTTTAAGTGGAAACTGTCCACCAAAACAAGCAGAGAATTGCTCATTTGCAGACCTGCCAGTCAATTAGACGACAGGCAGCAAACCACTAAAGTTCTTTCTTTCTTTTTTTTTCTGAGGGCGCATGCCGGGGCACTGACATTTGAACTTGTGGGCGGAGGGTTCCTGATAGACCCCTGTGGCAGTCTGCTCCTATTGAGGGTCCATTCAGGCGAGGGGACTGGGGGGAGTCCCTCCCTCTCTGACTTGCCCCACTGTGCCTGGCGTCTCTCTCTCATTAAATGTTGTTGGGGTCGGAGGCAAACGTCTGCTTGGGCTGGGGGGCAGGAAGGATCGCATTAATGAAGGGGACACCCGCTGTCCAGGTGTCGGGTGACATGGCGTGCCCTGTTTGTGTTTGGGTCTAGAGGGTTTATTGTGACTGCACTTGTGATTAACAGTCTCAGTCTGTTTCGTTGATTACATTCTATTCCTACAGTGTCCATATTTAGAAACCACGTGCTATTCTGGAGAGTTCTTGGGGTGAACCGACACCATTCAAGTCAACAATGAGTCGAAAGTACTTGAGTGGATATCTCCAGGGGTTATTCTCCTTCACGCTTTGCTGTGGCAACCGATATTTTTTGTACCATTCCCTACATTTAAAAAACAATTACACCAAGCAAGGGCCTCGACCTAAATTAAAAGCCTGTCTTCAGTGTTGTAAACCCTCCTCGTAAATCAAGGCTTCCGTGCATTGCTCAGTCACTGTCTGTGAGAAATGAGAGGTCGCGAAAGGGCCCCTTCATTTACTTGTGGGCGTTTACACGGAAACTTTAGTCATGAAGGTGGGTGAGTCATGAACCCTAATGGCTTCATCGGTTCAGGGATCTGGCATGGCGGCAACCTGTGATTACAAAGCATGGCACATCTCCAGGGATCCAATAAGAGGACCCAGAACCAAGAAGAGGCCAGCCATAACAGTGTTTGTTTGGTCCTTCTCTGTAGGGATGTGTTGTACATAGAGCTTAACAGTTGAGGTTTTTTTTTAATTGAGGATTTGAAAGTCTTTAAAGTCATTACTTTGCATTAATTTACAATCAGTGTGGAGATACACTGATTATGACCATATGACCATGTATCTTAAAACTGCTTTTCTTGATAAAAAAATAAAATAAAAAATAAATCCACATATCCCTTTTCAAAATTGCCTGTCGTGTTGGGATGCTGGAGCCTGTAGAAAATTACAAAAAAAAAATTATAACACAAGCCATCCATTCAGCGTGGAGTCTCTTAAATCTAGCCACAAACCCAGTAAGGACTTGAAGTAGATTAGTAGTAAATCTACTTCAGTAAACTACTGAAAGAAGTAAATAAGTAATAAAAAATGAAAATGAATCCCTCATGTCACGATTCGATACATATCACGATACTGAACTCACGATACAATATTATTGTGATACTCCAAGACCTATGGTTAAAGGTTAACAAAAATGTACAGTTGATTAAAATCTAAATTTGGTATTACATTGGGAGTGGAAATGAATAGACTTGGACTTAGTAAGGTAACGCAATGTACGGGACAATGGTGACACCAGAATAAAAATATTCATATTCAAATTATTTTAGACGAATATGCTTGCACTCTTTTTCACTGACTAGATATATTTAAAATAATGTAGGCCACTTTTTACTGGTAACATAAGATATTTGGCATTATCAGGACCCACACATATTCCCCCATTGCATTATTATACATTATATTCAACATTATACGTATAGTAGCACTGACACTAAAACTCTGTAAACTTAAATTTTTTCTCACACAGAAATGTTCATTTTGGGTGAATTATCGTCACTATCCACTATACATGTTTATGCATTTTTGTATTGCGATATATTGTGACAAGATATATTGTCACACCCTGATTAGAAACGGTGCAAGATTTTTTTGGATACCAAAAATTTGTTTTAAGTCTTTGCTCAGAACTTTTCACAACACATATTGTGCTTATAAGAATAACAGCAGTAATAATGCATTAAATTCCAAGTAAAGCTACATTAAGAAATGATGCCTAAATATACTGTGTCTGTAAAGTAAGAAAATAAATATATGTATTCAAATTCATTATGCAGATTCAAAACTTTACAAGAAGAAACAAACCATCTGTTAAAAGCAACAGGTACATTTTCAGTTCTTAAAAAAAATCATTTAGTCAGCAAGTATTTGAGTGAACAGAAGGTAGACTTACACAACAGGGGACTTATCATGTTGAGTGAATCATTTTTTATATTACATGATAATTTATTTGCCTCTAAGTAATACCTTCCTCCCTTGAGCTAATTGAAGCTGGCGCCATCCTCCTTTGGTGGGTAGCAATTTTCTCTCATTACAGCAAATGTTTGCTCATAAGAGAAGGCTCCGGAAGCCTAATAAGGTACTAATAAAAACAAAGTGATGACAGTTGCTGTCACCTGTGCCAAGTCCTGTCATGCAGTGTAATTAGCGAGACAAGGCTTGTGATCCTTTATTCCTGCGTTATCGGAGTTCAAAGACAATACATTAATTGCTCTCCTCAAAAAACGAGGAGATTCGCATTGCACCTCCTTACTTTATCCCTTAAGGAGAATAAACCATCACTGAACTTACTTAAGCTGGACTATGACGCTATTTTCTGCTGTACAGCAGAAACAAACTGTGTTGCATTATAATTTCTGTAAATCTGCTTTGAAACAATCTGTACTGTAAAAAGCACTATATAAATAAAGGTGACTTGACCTATGACCCTTATACTTGTCCTGGGAGTATTTGGTTTAAACTATGTTTATGTTCCTGACCAAGTTGGCAACATATCATATTGCTTTTAAACTATGCAATTTTAACCAAAAGATAACATTTGCCAATCTCTATCACGTTCAGTTGACAGAAATCCCTATTGAGTAAAGAAAGATCATGAAATGATATGGCCAGCCGACAAGTTTGATTTAGTGGATCATAGCGTGCGTAAAGTAGGGCAAATAGACGTGTAAACAGATTGTTAGATTGAAGAAATGTAAATGCCTACACAAGCATTCCTGCACTGCAAAGCTGAGCCCATAATTACAATGCTCAAGGTGTGTCCAAACATACCAGAAAAACCAGGAGCAATCTTTTTGACATTTCAGTACTCTCTGACAAAACTGTCTCTGTTTATTTCTAAAGGTCAAAGAGATCAGGCAGGAAGGAAAGAGGATGTGTTGGTCAATTTCAAAAAGGCTTATCCTAAAGGCGGATTTTCCTGCAATATTTAAAGCATAGCATTGCTTTCTTCTCTCTCTCTCTCTCTCTCTCTCACAGTGAGTATTTCTCATATGTCTCCTGTCAGCTCGCATGATACTCAACTGCAAACGTACATCCTTCTCATCTATCACTACAGTTCAGCAGTCTTTCTCAGTCCATCTACGCAAAGAGTCGGATTGTGCTCGACAAGGTGCCCGAGGGCAGGGGCGTGACGGCTGAGTGTGTGCATGCGTTGTGTGTTTGCGTGTGTGTGTGTGTGTGTGTAGAGGGAGGCGACTCCTCCTGAGTGGAGCCGCTAAACTGCCACAGTTTCTCCCCCGAGGAGAGGCGCCTTTCATCTCCCCGCTCACTGGCGCCTTCGCAAACCTCAGATTGTCTGTGAAATCACCCTGCTTAATAAACGCGCTGAGGCTCCTGGGAACGACAAGCTAGCAGAATCTCACCCTGCAGCATTAGTGCACATACAAACACACATAAAGACCAGTCCAACAAGCAGCTGATTGCTGCTCCTATTCATTACAGGAGAAGAAGGGGATGTTTATTTTAAATGTGATTGCCCAAGTACCCTAAGTGTCATGGTTACAAACAATTCCCCCATTTAAGAAGAGACCAAAAGCAATCCATCTCTGTTTAATGCCTTATTACTGAACAGCCTTAGTGTCCAGACATAAATTTCATGATAGATACATCTCTCTCTCTCTCTCTCTCTCTCTCTCTCTCTCTCTCTCTCTCTCTCTCAGAGCGTTATAACCTGTGATATTTTTTTGTCAGGATTCTTTGATGAATACAAAGTTCAAAAGAAAATAATTTAAAACAGAAATCATTTGTAACAATATACAATGCCGTTAAAAATATTTCTATTTTGAATAAATTGTGTTCTTTATAACTTTTTATTCATCAAATAATCCTGAAAAAAGTATCACAGGTTATACACAATTATTAAACAGCACAACTGTTTCCACCATTGATAATAAAAAAAAGCATTAGATTGATTTCAGAAGGATCATGTGACACTGAAGCCTGGAGTCATGATGCTGAAAATTCAGCTTTGCGTCACAGACATAAATTATATTTGAAAGTATATTAAAATAGAAAACCTATATTTAAAATTGTAATAATATTTCACAACATTACTCTGTTTTTTTTTTGTTTTGTTTTTTTAATCAAATAAATGCAGGCTTGATGAGCATGCAAACATTAAAAACAGTCATTTTCCAATCTTTTGACCGGTATTTGTATTTATATCAGTCGTCAGTGTGTTTACATACTGTACATGCCACAACATGCCAAACAAACTGTCTGAAGCTAACAGCTGGATTACCAATTTTTATGAAACAAACTGTCATATTTATAATGGAAACTATTAGTCTTACATATCATCCAAGTCACATTAAAGATGTGCCATTCATAATTATTACTGTACACTGTTATCTTTCTTATTTATCCATGGCCTTACACTTACCGAAATTGCAGAATCGGTCGCTGTCATTTTGTCAATTATAATGACTGACACTTTCTTACAAAACTCAATAAGCCAATCGAAAGAATTCCTTAATTCAGCAGCGTTCTCATTGGCTAAAAGTTTTACCGTTGCCATGTGCTGCTGTAAGCAACGGAGCCGAGCCTTAATTTGGCAGCGCTCTGATTGGCTGAAAGTTCTGTTGTGCCGCGTGCTTCAAGGCATCAAAGGCTTCATGGTTTTTGCATGAGACGTCAGAGTGATTGTGAAGGTCGCGCGTCCAGAGGCTCGTCGCGAGGAGGATGATGTCCGCGACCGCGAGCTTGAAGGAATCAGACGGAGGAGGTCGGGACATGGAGCCGCGCAAAACTCCAGTGTCAAGCCATCCATTCAGCGTGGAGTCTCTTATATCGAGCCACAAACCCAGGAAGGACTTTGAAAGAAGACGCGAGGATGTTTCCAGTCAGTTTGCGAAGACTGAGATCAGGGATTCTTGTGGTTCGGCTGGAATACCAAAGCACTTTATTCAGACCTCACCCGTCAAATCCGAGTCCCCTGAGCCGGATGACTGCACTTCATGGGTTATGAACTCCAGGTTCTCTCAAACTCGTAAGCAGTTTCACTTTCTGAACTAACTGCTTATGCTTTAAACTTAAATTATATATATTAAGTCAATAATTGTCGTAAAAATTATCTTGCAACTAAGCTAATTTTGTTAGAAAATTACTTATAAACTTATAAAAGAGGCTATCTTCTCTACAGACTGTTTTTATAAATGTATCATATTCAGGTGCTGGTTATTTCTCATTAGGCATCTTGCAACTAAAGCGAATGCATAGACTGTGTGAAAGATAAATTTCATGGAAACTAGAGATCCATGAGGGCCCACTGCTCTGAAAATATGAAGCCTCAAGCAGAACACAACATTATTATGAATTAAAATAAATGAAACGCTTTTTGTTTGCAATTATTAAGCAGAATATTAATGTGTAGATTAATGTATTTACTCATGTTTACTAAATATAACAAAGCCTGTTAATAATAATATGAATTTTTTTCTTTTCCTCCACCCCCTTAATACCTTATAATAATTATTAAAACTATAAAGTAAAACACAAAAATAATTCAAATAAATTACATGCATGTGCATGCATTATGCACACTGTAAAAAAAGTATATAATCAATAGGTTATGAAAACATGTTTTTGCGTTGCTTTAACTCATAAAAAATTATTTTGAAGTTATACAATATTCAACTAAATTTGAATAAAGTCAGTTTAATGTAATTTAAGTTGAAATGACTTAAACATATTACTTTGATTGTACTTGAAAATTTAAGGCAGCGACTTTTTTTTTCCAGTGAAGGCTTGTTTAAATGTATACTCAATGAGAACACTATTATTAAAACATAAATTTTACATGGTTAGTTACTTAAATTTTTTGAGTTTAAAATTAATGTTTTTGACCAACCTAAAATGTACAAGAAATTACATTGTGGTACACTAATGTTTACCTTTTTTTTTTTTTTTTACCACAGGCCAGGAAAGTGCCTGTCCTCTCCGCAAGCACAAGACCAACCGCAAACCCCGTACACCGTTCACCACCTCACAGCTCTTGGCCTTGGAGCGTAAGTTTCGGCAGAAACAGTACTTGTCCATCGCAGAACGAGCCGAATTCTCCAGCTCCCTCACCCTCACAGAGACCCAGGTGAAGATCTGGTTCCAGAACCGACGGGCCAAGGCCAAGCGTCTGCAAGAGGCCGAGCTGGAGAAGCTCAAACTGACCGCCAAACCTGCCCTGCACCCCAACTTCAGTCTTCCTCTTCCTCTCGGGACCCAGCTTCATTCGGCGGTCTCACTCTATGGCCAGTCGTACCCCTTCCACAGGCCTTTATTGCCTGTTGCTCCAATGGGACTCTATGGAACTCCTTTAGGCTACAGCATGTATCACCTCGCATGAGGAAGTGCTGCAATACTGCTCTGTGGATGTACAAAAAGACCAGAAAGACAATGTTTACAATCACTGGGCGTCCGAAAAAAGCAACAACCAAAAAATGTAATGTCAAAATGTGCCTTCACTCGCGCCTTAAAAGACCTGACGTGAAAATCGGGACATTTTACCTCACTTTTCACTGACTGAAAGATCAAATTTAACCCTGTGGATGGATAATTCGGTTGCCAAACCTTTGTTTTGTTTTTTTTGTATATTGTGTAATACATCTTTATGTAATATATTGTCAAACTAATTATTTAGGTACAAAATATTGTTTAAATTCTACTACATTTGATGTTTTTTTTTGTTTTGTTTTTATCCTGTAAAAATGTGTTCATTATGCATTGTTTTTACTTATCTAGAGATCGTAGTCATACCTGTAGCTATAATTAATGGACACTGATTTCACCAAAAGCTCATGGTGTTTGAAACAAATGAAATGGCTAGGTGAATGATTTTAATATACGAGAAATGCATTGGTATGAAATTTCTAAAGATTTGACCTTCAAGTTATATTTTACATCAAAAGATTACAGACCTTTTTTTCTACACTTTTTCACATGCAACCTAGAAACAGATTTGACAGTGAGAATGGAATATGCGGTTTGAAACTAAAATGTGGAAGTTTATTTTTTTATGCCACATTTTATATACATTTATACTGTAATTATAATTGACTGAAATCTGACATGTACAGTAAATGGCAATTGCAAACACAAAAGCATTGGTTTATTCAGTTGATATTTACTTTTCATGTTTGAGAAACGTATATGAGAGAGTGGTAATTGCATTAGCAAGTTCTATTCTATTCATCTTTTTCACTTTATTCATTTTCCGTGACATTCACCTCCACCTTTTTTAAAGTAGATACAAGTTATTTTTTACCCATGAATGAGCCTTTCTAAGCTAATACATTGAATTATGTATGAATATGAGTTATATTAAAAAAGTCAGTGAAGTAAAGCAATATCCTGCAACAGAACAAAAAAGAGTTGCTAACACTTTATATAAATTTTCATGAACCAAACATAATGTGATGCTTAACAGATCAGCATAAATATGAAAATACAGCTAAAGTAAAATGTATTGCATTTCTAAATGATGATCTATTCAACATGATATAAAGTAGTAATGTTTGATTATGCTGTTATTATAAAATGTATAGGATTAGATCTGTTTCTCTTCTTTATTGCCTTGTTATGGCTTGTTCATTACGTTGTGGCTCTATAAATGTGGACTTTTACTGCTTCCGCGTGACTTTGATGCAATGAGGAAATCGTTTTGGTCAGCACTTTACTCACTAGCTTCCTTTAATCAAAACACGGACCCAGGCATGCTAATCAAACACAGAACCGCTAAAGTGTTCACGGATGTGTTTTATAATGTCGACTTTGAGCCACTTATACCAGAGCGCAGTGAAACTGGCCAATTTGCCTGATCCTGTTCCTGTGGTGGGAAAAAAAAAAGACAGAAAAGAAAAGAAAAGTCAAGAGACTCTCTGAGGGCTAAATTCACAAAGCTGTCAAGTTGTTCTGAACTTAATACCTCAAGTATATCTGGGGTAATTGTAGCCTGTTTAATTCTTTATTTATCTTTGACGTAAAAGTCAGAAAGATTCATTTCAAGATTTAACCTCTATGTATTGTTTGAGGTCTGAGAGACACCAATGTGCTAAACATTGTAGTAACAGATTGATATTTCACAAATACCTTGAGTTTATTATAGCTATTTATTATATTATTATAAAGCTTAACTAGGGCACATTTCTTAAAAAAGATTTACATGGGGGAAAAGGCATAAAACCTTGGAAATATTTGTCTTCTGGGTTTCCATTAGGTCAGAGAAACATTAAAAAGTTGGAAAAAAAACGTTAATTTAGAACTTGACTAGTTATTTTTTACACATCCCTCATTGCAATTGAAAAATTTATTTTAAGTCATAAAAAGTAGTGTGACAGAGAGCATATTAATAACTGTGAGTAATAGTGCCATTCATCTTTAAAATGTTTCCGATAAAATTAGAGATGGGGATTATTGAGGTCACGATTTCCTAGGCTAAGTTTTAAATGCTTTTAGTGATGCCCTATTTACCACTGACAAAATAATTGAATCAAATATGCCCGCTAACAGTCTACACTAAGCCCTAAAAAACACATTTTAAACGTGCACAAAATGTCTCCCTGTATATGTGATTCGTCATATATTCTATCCCCACATTAATGATCATGACTAGTGATACAGTACGGTTGGGTATAGGGGAACATATTGGCCTTGTTTGATCCATTTTTTCCTTGATTTAGACCTCCTCTGCTGGTTACAGGGAGAACAACACCAGTGTAAGATACACATCAAATTGACTGGGCGTGTGCACTTCCTCATGGTGTTCTTATCTTAGACATTCCCAGTCAACCCTTTAAAAATAAACAAATCATTAAATGTTAGGAGAATTTAATTGTCATAATCCAAAAACTAACAACTGAAAAAGTAATCTGCAATCAGGGTCAATGATAAATGTTTCTGTTAACAAACGTTTATGGTTTTGAGAAACTTTTATCATTTTTATTTGATGACACTTATAATGTCATGTGGTGTAGCCCTAGCCATCAACAATAAGTATTTTCCTTAAACATTGAATACATGTGCAGTGCACAACCTTAATTATTATTTACAAAAAGCTTTTAAATATAATATCTCAAGGTAAAAAAAAAAAAAAATTGATTAAGCATTTTTACAAACTACCTAAAATTTCTGTAATTCATATATTTGGTTTTTTTGGGGAGCGGACTGATGGGGCAGTGAACCCGAGGTTACCCCGCGAGTCAGTCCTAGAGCATCTCGGAGACGGCGCTGAAAGAACACCACACACACAGTGTAATCACTATGGGAAAATCTCACAGTTAAACTGAGTTATGAAAAATATTATACACCGGCCAAGTTTATCTATGTATCATCCTTTTACTCATTTAATTCATTTTATAACTGTACCATATCTCTTTTCATTTATTTTAAACTGTTTTAATTTTCCTTGCTTATTATTTTAATTCCTTTCTTAAAGCACTTTGAATTGCCATAGTGTATGAAATGTGCTATAAAAAATAAACTTGCCTTGCCTTCATAATTACATACATTACAATAATTACTCTTAATTACAGTTATTGAGAGTCGCATCACATGGCATTTTTACAATCAGATCTACCCTTGGCTTGTCAATAAAAAAACATTTCATATTTTATTTGACTAATTATGGATATCACCGACCACTTTACAAGGTACACCTTGCTAGTACTGGGTTTGACCCCCTCTGACCTTCAGAACTGCCTTAATTCTTTGTGGCAGATATTCAACAAGGTGCTGGAAACATTCCTCAGAGATTTTGGTCCATATGGACATGATCGCATCACACAGTTGCTGCAGATTTGTCGGCTGCACATCCATGATGCGAATCTCCCGTTCCTTCACATCTCAAATGTGCTCTATTGGATTGAGATCTGGTGACGGTGACTTGAGTATAGTGAACTCATTGTCATGAGATGATTTGAGCTTTGTGACATGCCACGTTATCCTGCTGGAAGTAACCATCAGAAGATGGGTACACTGTGGTCATAAAGGGATATACATGGTCAGCAACAATGCTCAGGTAGACTGTGGTGTTTAAACGATTCTCAATTGGTACTAAGGGCCCCAAAGAGATGCTTTTCAGAGACGTTTTTCTAATCTTCCATTGTCCAATTTTAGTGAGCCCCTGCGAATTGTAGCCTCAGTTTCCTGTTCTTAGCTGATAGAAGTGGCACCTGGTGTGATGATCAGAGTTGTGCATTCAGAGATACTCCATTCTCCTCTGACCTCTGGCATCAACAAGGTATTTTCGCCCACAGAACTGACACTCAGTGAATATTTTCTCTTTTTCGGACCATTATCTGTAAACTCTAGAGATGGTTGTGCGTGAAAATCTCAGTACATTAGCCGTTCCCTTTCAAGGGAACTCACGCTACGTTGATTGACGCTAGGGAACGCTTTGCGTGATGATGTTTTGAAGCACATGTAAAATCAGTCCAATGGTGTGGCGGAACGTTAGAGGTGGGTGACGTCATGAACCAGTAAACTATAAAGCCTGCCCAAACAAAGCAGCACTAGCTTCTGTGTTCTCCAAGTTGCTTCCATAGTTTTAGATTAATACCTTCCATGACATTTTTTTTTAAGTTTATCACTTTCCATGATAAACTTAAGGTTGAGCCACCGTAGTCACTTGGACTATTTTAATGATGCCTTTACTAACTTTTCTGGGCCGGCAGATGCAATTACCTAGCAGCCTCTGAAGGAGTTGAGACAGCTCTCAGATTTCATCAAAAATATCTTAATTTGTGTTCCAAAGATGAACGAAAGTCTTACGGGGTTGGAACAACATGAGGGTGAGTGATTACTGACAGAATTTTCATTTTTGGGTGAACTAACCCTTTAAGCTCCGCAAAGGAACACCAGTAATTTTTGAGCACGACTTAACTATACTTTAGAGGCGATTCTTATTCTTTAGAGAAAGTGCCGAAAACCAACAGAGGAATGAGAAACTCAAAACGCGTATTGTAAATGTACTGTATGTATACAGAATAGGCTTTTTAACACTAAAGGAGTGTGAACAAACATTCTCCGATGTGCCTTCTTAAGAATAACCTCTGTATTTCGCTGAAACTTTAGGGTTGTGTCTAAAATCAACATCTTTATCCTGAATAAACACTGGTTTGGAGTATTTTTTCTGACATCAATCACCATCTCTTTCCTCTGCGTTATATTCAACCTCAGCTCTGCCTCATCGCACCATGTGAAAAACTTACAAAGTGCATCTTAGCAAAGTGAAGAAACTTAGGTAGGATGTGTTGTGCGTTCAGGGATGCTCTTCTGCAGACCTCGGATGTAACGAGTGGTTATTTGAGTTACTGTTGCCTTTCTATCGTTTCTCAAAAACATTGTGAGCTTAATCTTAGAGAGCATTGGTGGCATGGTCCTACGATGTACTTAGGCCTACATGCTTTTGGGAAACGCAGCCCTGGCCGTTCTCCTCTGACTCTGGCATCAACGCATTCTCACCCAGAGAACTGCCGCTCACTGGATATTTTCTTTTTTTCTGACCTTTCTCTGTGAGATGGTTGTGTGTAAAAATGCCAGTAGATCTTCAGTTTCTGAAACACTCAGACCAGCCCATCTGGCATCAACAATCATGCCATGTTCAGTCACTTAAATCTCCTTTCTTCCCCAATCTGATGCTGAGTTTGAACTTCAGCAGATTGTCTTGACCATGTCTACATGCCTAAATGCATCGAGTTTCTGCCATGTGATTGGCTGATTAGAAATTTGCATTGACGAGCAGTTGAACAAGTGAACAATAAAGTGGCTGGTTTGTGTGAATGTATAAGAAAGACATTTACTTTTTATATGATATCAGAAAGTTGTATCACCCTGACATTTCTGACTTTATGGCCATCTATATATATAGAATATATTGATATATAGAAATCAAACACCTGCTCATTGTTGAAGAGCTGTATTCAAGCCACTGTATTAATGAATTTAATTTTTAATGTATAAAATTAAATTACATGAACTTGACAATTCCACATCACTTTTTTTTTTTTTTTTACATTAACCATGACGTTTATTTACTTCATATTTATTTCTGGGAATGTCAATTTACGTTTTCTCACTGTACATTAAAATATGACTTGTTCTTTTTCACTTTCAAAAACATGTAATTATTTTAATGTTAAATTGAAAAACGTCCCATTAGTTCCATTACAGTTCTTCACTGTATAGAGTAAGGGAACCTACTATTAACCAATTAACCAATTAGTATTTTACCAGTAAAATTACCATCATTTTTTTACAGTGTGTGCTGGGTGATGCAACACAACTCAGCAGAACGGCATGTTTATTATGGCACAGAGTCCAGTTATTATAGGTAAAGGAACTTTTGTAAAGATATCTCCCGTCGTCATGTCCCCAAACAGCCACTGAACTTGTTGTGATCCCACAGCTGCCCGCGGCTCTTCAAATCAATGCAGCTGCCACTGAACGTGTCTGCCTCTTGCGGGAAGGGCACTGGGAGAGACAGAAGCAGACATCTATTGAGCTTACTGAACATGAACGCGCAGACCAGCTCGGTGAGCGAACAATGCAGCATCTTGCTCTGGCTGAGGTATGCAGGATGACGCACAACATGTTTCATGTGCCATAGAGATGGAATAGCCTCAGCTAACAAAAATAGAAATGGCTAATTCCTTTATGACTCCTGGCTGGAGGAAATTTCAGCCGCACTGCTTTCCTTGAAGTGAAACTACAGCTGATATGCCAGTGTAAGCCAATTCGAGTCAAAGCTCCTGAGGAATTGTAAATTCATCAGAAAAATGAGTCTACATGACTGTGTGTGTTGGGAAGGACCGATTTAGCTGCTACATACGCTACAGCTTGTCTTGCGGAAGATGAATTAATCAGATTTCTTGCACTGTGCATGTCAGTATGAGTCATCAAGAGGGAGAAAAAAGCTTTGGGCAACAGAGCCAATGAGTTTATGACGCTGTTTAAGTTTTAAGGTCAAGTTGGCCAACAGATGGCAGTATACCAGCAATATTGAGCAGCTGTCGGAACTATTCAAAACAAATCCTCTTGTTTATTAGATTTGGACATGAGCTAAGTTGAGAATAATATGATTGCCATTTTATCTATACTATCGGCACACTAGTTGCTTATCTATGTGAGAAACACAGAATGTATTCTGTGTGCTGTGGGCAAATTTTCTGCATGCATGGAAAATCAGGTTGACCTATTTGTTTAAATGTGCTGTATATCCTCACACTACACAGAATATTATATCCCACAATGCAATGTGCTTCACTTGACCTTTTATTTCCAGTGTGAGGAATACAATTGTAGCTGTATTTTTTCCTGACTTTGATGAACCATCTATAAAATGCATATATATATATATTTTTAATTATTGTAAATAAAAAAAAAATAAAAAAAAATGACATACTGTTTCACATTAAGGCAAGACACCCAGGTGAATAGGGTAAAAAAGAAAACATCACCATACTTCCGCAGTTCATTGATTATACATTAAGAATTACAAACATTTTAAATAAGCAGATGCATTGTCTAATTAAATAAATGTGCATACATTTCCAGAACTGAACACTGAAAACTGGATAAACTGGATAAAGGTTCAACATAATTTTTTTGTATGTTGTTGTTGTTATTTAAAAATTATGATTTTTTTGACATTTTAGAATCAAAAGTTTTCTCTTTTTATCATTCAATAAAATCAGAAAATACTGTCAACAGCCAGAAAAAAATATAAATACATTTTCACTGTTTCTATGAATAAAAGTTGTGTAAAATCAGGTAAATTATATACAGTAGCAACTGTATAAAAAACTGCACAGTAAAACCCTTCGAAATATAGATAGGAATAAAATTGGAAAGTTTGGTTTAAGTTAGTGCTATTGAAGTGGAGATTTTTCTGTCTCAGTGCTTGAGGGATTTTGAGAAAACAGCCTTTAAAGATATGTATTGTAACAGAAATCTAAAGAAATAATGAACAATTAAAAGTGTATTTTGGATATTTTTTCCACTGGTCTGATGCAAAACATTATGAAAAGCTAAAATTGGCCAGTGCATAAAAAAAACATGTTTTTGCTTGCCAAAAAAAAAAAAAAAAAAAAAAAAAAAAAAAAAGGAAAAAAAAAAA
>FLSR01004884.1:25011083-25046437 GCA_900092035.1 Leuciscus waleckii | reverse complement strand
TATATATATATATATATATACTGTATATACTAAGGCAAGGTGAATAGTTATTTATCAACATAATTTGGAAGTATGGCGACAATGTCTAGGTTAGCAAGTGACTTTCAGCAAGTTATGTGAATCGCTTTGGTAAAAACACTTGCAACAAACAGAGTGAGTGAGACTCCTAACATGTGAATAATGACTTCATTTGTATTTTTTTTGTTTGTTTTTTTTGACTGCATGACTATTTTCTATGGAACACAGAAGGAGATATTTTGAATAATGTCCTGGTTGATCTTTTCCATACAACCACAATGAAAGTGCTCCTTACAACTCTGTGAAGTCCAGCCTATAGGAAAACTGAACTCCTGATGCATGAATGATGTGAACATACATTGTTCCAACAGAAACAGACAAAGAGCAGCTTTTTATAGGAATGATATGGTCAGAATTATGATATAATGTCTATGTGGGTTGAAAAGAGGTAAGGGACATGTTTTCTGCAGCAGTGTGATGTGGATTACAGATAGATTTAGAAAACCGTGAAGTTCATGTCCTCCAGAAGACAGATCAACACTGAGCAGCTTTGACACCCTCCAAAAAAAAGATATAGTGTCTCGTATTGGATGATCTTCAGTAATATGTAGCCCATGTGGCTGTCACAGATTTTGTGTCACATCTCCTGACATTTAATATAATCAAAGACAGGGGTTAAACTGGGATCCACAAGGGGTCAATCCTCTGCTGTTTAATCCAGCTTTTGCATTACATGTTGTTGCAATGCTTCATGTTGTAGTATTCCACATTAGTATGTTGTAGGTCCCAAGCATTATTCCTTCACCAGAAGCAGATTGTCCAATGAATGATGGCATATGTCGTTGTATTATACTCTGCTCACACTAACATCACATGTACATAGGCGGAGGGTGAACCAACTCCAAGGTAAGGAAAGATGTGCCTGCTCCTTAAAAACACATTTAAATATAACGTATTTAAATGAAATAATATAGCCAAGCATAGTGATGGGAAGTCCGATTCATTTAGCAAAGCGAAGCGGTTCTTTCAGACAGTACGTTTCAATGAACCAAAAAAAAAAAAAAAAGATCCATCGGTTCCTTACATCATCACGCAATGATGGATCCATCGGTCCTTACATCATCACGCAATGATGTCACTACGCATTCTTTTTAACAACTCAGAGTCATGTTATATGAAGTATTTAAATACAGTTATTTGTGTGAACAGAAATGGCTGATTATTGCCTTCCATTCACTTAAGTTAATGGTTTTTGTGGTCACAGTTTCATTCGCTGATCCTTTATGTCGGATACGACTGACCACATGCACTTCAAAAGAGTCCGCACACTCCACAAAAGACGAAGAAACGTCAAAAAGCGAGAAAATTTCAAGTGCTTTTACTGAGAAAAAAAGAGAGAAAAAAGGGCAAACGTTTCGGTCACATGCGACCTTTCTCAATGCCAAACTTACAATGCTAAGTGCAGGAGCCATTTTAACTATTGAAGTCACATGATTACATAGATCACATGATCAAGCCAAGACCAATGAATGATCCAAACATAGTGTTGGAGAACTTGTTATGAGAAGGAAGAAGAGAAGAAAAAAAACCAAGAAAAAAAAAACAACCTACGACTGACCAACATTGAGTAGCCTACATCTAGCCTACATTGAAGTTTCCTGAAAGTTTCGCACCTACATCACACATAACAGACATTGATGCACAAGAACTGTTATATTCTACATGTCTAAAGTATAAACTCCTTGATTTAGCTTGAAGTCCTCCTGTAGTCAATCATTTTATCCCTTAAAACTCAGCTTTGATCACCAAAATTACATATTTAAACGTTTTGTCCTTGAAAAAAACATAGCTGAAATAGCTGAATAGCTGAATGTAACTCTACACCCTTGCCTCATTTAGTATACGTGGTTCTATGAATATGCAAATTAAGCCCGTCTCCACACACTCACAGCAGCTCAGAGATCCAATTGTTGACCTGACTGGTTACAAGGTAGTTTGTGACGTCAGAAACAGCGATTTCAAACCGCATTTTTGAGACTGTCTTTGGTTCACTGCAGTTTTAAGGAAAAAACTGACTTATGAATTTACACATGGTTTGTCTTAAAGCATATAAAACATTTAAAAAACACATAGCATCTGCGTGCACAATAAACAATGAACTATAGTAAATGTATTTACATCTCTTGATAGAAAGGTTTCTGCAGGTTTAAACTTTTTTTTATTTAACAATAGCTGCACTGAAGAAAACCTGGCTGAAGCAAATCGGCGACGGTCTAAGAAACCAACGCTTCACCTGCACGGATGCCAAGGCCTTGGCCGCTGATTGATCTGCATGAAAGCGTGTAGTGAATGAGATTCTAAATCCTGCGGCACCGACTGCAGTGTACGGGCTCCGGCCTGATGCCAGCTGGGGAATAAGTCAAGTCAAGCAACAACCTTCACATCCTTGCATAAAATCTGCCAATAAATATTACTTGTTATGCTATCAAAGCAGCTAAGTACGCAAATCACTATAATTTGAACAGAAAAGCAAGCTGTAGCAAAGTTCGTTGTTGTTATGGGAAGAAAGAGATGGGAACTGGCAAACATTCAATGTATTTTAATAAATAAATACAAAATGAAAGTAAAGACGGAAATCGGTCTGCACAGCGCAGCTTCAAGTGGAACACACCAAATGTCTACACTTTGTTATGTGAACTTATAATGAGAGGATTTGCGAGTGTGCAGAGCTCAGCACTGGACAAAAACTCAATTTTGAGCGGTGAATGGATTCTGACTTAAACGTCTGATAGACAATTTGTTTAAGGAATCAACAGATGAGTGGCTACATAACTCAATGCTGCAAAACGTTGTATACTGAAACCTTTGACGCTTTCAAGAGTGCCAATAGGCCCTTTGCTATTATTTCGGGGAAAAAATTATCCAGACCAACAGTTAAATGGGCAGCTCTTCCCTCTAAAAGCAAACACCCCGGATTTCCACTGATTTCAACTGCGGAACGGCTGCGGATCGGCTCCGCCACGTGTCGGCTCCGTACCCCGCCATCCTTCAATACCCACCAGGTCCGGATTTGTTGCGGAACGGCTGCGGCCATGACTGACAGCTGAAGTCACGAGGACCCACGAGATTTCGCGAATTCACGTATGATCGCGCAAATAACAGGATGTAGTTTCTATAGACAGAACCAAAAACCAGCAACAGTTTGTTTCCATCCAGAGGAGTGGAGTGTAGCAAACAGCGCTGAACTAGGGGGGACGCCGGCCGAACTGAATCGTACAACCGAGTCTGATGGTACGGAGGAGCCGGCCGGACCGGTTGGGAAGCACTTTCCAGGCTTCTACGAACTGGGCCAGGGAACCAGGGGTACCACCGATGTACCTGGTGTGGGGCAGTGAGGTGGAGGACAGGGACCCGACTCAGAAGGCCCGGGGGCAGCCTGAAGCTGGGTCTGAGTGTGTGGTGCAACACTTACCTGTCTCTACGGGTTGGCAGGGGGTGCGTAAGAAGGCGTTTGACCGGGTCCTCGAACCACACCCAGCTGCCGGCTGGTGATACAAGAGGGGTGAGGGGTGCAAGGCTTTACAGGGTCTACACCACCAGTTTGGCCCTCTTGGAACCCAGGAACAGAGGAATTTGCTCTTTCATCGACAATTCAGGTACCGCTAGACTCCGGGGAGCCAGCGGCGGAACGGTAACCATCTGAAAAGCTTGTTCCCCAATCCCTGGGTGACCTGTCTCAGGGACGCTTGGTCTGACGCTTGCCACCTGGTTTGGCAGCGCCTGAGACGGGCTGGGCTGCCTGCCTGCAGCCGGATCCATGCTGAGGCCTGGTTGGAGGCTGCTGCGGTGGCCTAGCAGGAGCGGAGGCGGCGGTAGGGGGACGTCCTCGGTGACGAACAGGCGGAGGCCTGCCCCGAGAAACCAATCATCCTACCGAGACTGTTTGGGACACGGTGGAGGATTCCACGCGAGCCTGACATCCTCAGTGGCCTGTTTCAGCATAGCTGATATTTCTGGATCTGGCTCGGGCAATGTTACACTCCCAGAGGGAGATATCGCAGCCGAGTCATCATCTCCAGAGGCCAGCTCTCACTTTCTTCACCCTCAACTGGCCGTCAGACAAACAAACACAAAAAGGAATGCTGTTAAAACAGCAGTTGAGAGCTCAGAAGGCTTGGACCACCGCTGCACTCGCGCTGTAGAACCACAGCACCGTGAGAGACTTCCAGAAGAAGCACCGACACATTCGCTCGTTGAATGAATCAACACTCTTCAGAGACACCGTCATTAAGACCGATCGGCTCCGAAGCGAAAGACAAGTGGTGCGTGCTTAATTATTGAATAGACCTGCTTTTCAGTCCTACCTGCAATTCACATGTCTATTAGGGTTGATTTGTTTGAATGCCTTTATACACACTGTAATTTTTTTTTTTTTTTTAAGGCAAAAAAGCTACAGCAAAAACATGTTAATTGGTTAACAGTTTCCTTACTATATACGGTGAATAACTGTAATAGATCTAACCTTACGTTTCATGTAATTTTACAGTAAGATACTGTTAAATGTACTGTTTTTGGAAGTGAAAAAGAACGTCATTGTATAATTTACAGTGAAAAAACGTAAACTGACATTCCCAGAATCCCCTGCGTGACACTTCACATTTGATGTATGTTTCTTCTTAGTTGTTTTTTATCCATTATGTATATTAGGGTTTTATGTTACATCTAATTTTGTTACATTCATGTTTATTGAATTAGTGTTATGTGTGTTACCATAATGGTGTTTAGTATTTGTGTTGCTTTTGGTTCTACTGCACGTGCTTTTGGTAGATTTAATCTGCCCAGTTTTTCTCTCTTTAGGCTGTTAAAATGTATTCCCATATCGTTCTCTACTTAAATCGTATCACATCAAGAACATAGCCAGAGGCAAACCTGCAACTTATTTTGGAGGGATTCCTTAATTAATAACTTAAGACTCACATCTCACCGCCTTTGTGGAGATGCCATTCCTGGCGAAGCTCAGGATTAAGGACACAAAGCATGGAGCGATAAATAAGGATCGTATTAAGTCAGGGAACGTGAACATGTTCCAGATATTTGTTATTGTGCCAGTGTTTTGGTATGATAAGCAGAAAATATCCAACTTACGATTTGAGTCTGCTGTGAAATATGGTCTGAATTCTAATTCACCCATTAAATCCGCTGACTTCATTTTCCCACTATTTCCCCTTATTATATCACTTTATCACTCCTTTTCTTTATAATTGGCCCTCTCTCTTTTTCTTCACCTCCATACTCATCCAGTCAGGCATGAAAGCTGCAAACAGCCATATTTTCAAAAATCAATAGAGAATCTATTACTTATAAGCTGTGATGGCTCCCTCAGCTGTGTGAAAAAACAATCAAGCATCTAGGCCACCCATTCTGAATGTAATATGTTAGGAAACCTTTGAGAATGACATTTCTTTCCATTAAGTTTTTAAGACACAAGCGAGCGACTAGCAGGAAATAACCCCTTCTCGGGTGCTGAAGCAGCTACACAGCGTGGAAGTGAATGTATTATTGGGGAAGCAAGACTCCTGGTCGCATTACTAAGAATGATTCTACCCGTTTTTATTGCAGACACAATGTCAGATAGATGCCATAACAGCAGACAGATTGAACACTAAGTTTCAAATGGCAGATTTTTGGCAAACTGACTCTAACAAGAACAAGTTGCAGCATTAATGATTGAAGCTCAAAATCTCTGTCAGCTCACTGGAAAGAGAAATCTGATTTAATGAGAATCAATTTCTCAGTTTCCAGCATGAGATTCTCATTTTTGTGTCTCTTCTACAGTAACAGTTACAGCAATATCACAGATTTTGTTCAGATTTGCCAAAATCAGAGTTTGTTTTTCATTTTTCGGCTTTTTCTTAAAAAAAAAGAAAAATACAAAATAGCTCAAAACTCATTTTATAACAATAAAAACATAATTCATCATACATATTTAAATAAGAATACTTATCATTATTTAGGACATGACATTCATGCACAGTTGTTTTGCAATATAAATCATCAAAGGATAAAAGGGTAAGATTCTAATTCTTTGCTCATTTAAAATGTTTCTTATTTATGAGTAAGAGTGAATGGCTATAATTATTGGTAAATCTGTTTGCAATACATAAGTTAACAATTCGTTGTATGTCTCCAAAAGAATATAGAAATGTAAGACAAACTTTGACATTTTAAAATGATGATGAAATTACGTCATATTTACTCATCTTCATGTTATTATAAGCCCATATTTCTAATAAAATAAGTGGGTACCGAAGCATATGGCAAATCATAAAACATATATCAAAATCTATAAAAGTAGAATGAAAGAATGTCAGATGTGGTTTGAACAACATGATGGTGTGAAAAGGGAAAAATAAATTAAATTTTTAGGGTGAACAGTTACTTTAATCCTCTGAGCTATATAAAAAAATAGGATTCCAATTTTCCTTGGGAAACCATTGCACCATTCATCTGCAGTTCTTGAACTATATTTCCTCAATCGAATGAATATAATTACCTGCATGAGGAGAAGTGAACTTGTTTAATTCCCTTATTTTTAGCTGTGTGATAAATACAGGCTTTGGGACCCTAGGTAATACTTCGAGGCTCAGCTTAAAGTGCCCCTATAATGGATTTTTGAAAATTACCTTTCATGTAGTGTGTAACATAGCTCTAAGTGAATAAAAACATCCTGAAAAGTTTTAAATTTGAAAGTGCACCGTTTACAAAGTTATTGTCTTTCAAAAGGAAGAGTCGACTCTGAGTTACGGTGGCCGAGAAGGGTCACAACACATACAAATGCCACAACAACTACATATTCAGAAAACACCTCCAAATTCAGAAAACACATACAAACGCCACAACTACATATTCAGAAAACACATACAAACGCCACAACAACTACATATTCAGAAAACACCTCCAAATTCAGAAAACACATACAAACGCCACAACAACTACATATTCAGAAAACAACTTCGTCGATTTCACATCACGCACGCTGAAAATATTCACAGCACAAGCAAATAGGGAAACGAACTGCAAACTGCAAAGATACAACGGAAATGTTTCCAGGGGGGCCATAATCAGTGACGGACCCGCATCCATCCGGTTGTCTTCGCGGTATCTGAATGTGCGCTTTTGTTGTTCAGATTCAGATAGCGCGAAGACAACCAGTTCGTTTCCCTATTTGCTCGTGCTGTGAATATTTGCAGCGTACGTGATGTGAAATCGACGAAGTTGTTTTCTGAATATGTAGTTGTTGTGGCGTTTGTATGTGTTTTCTGAATATCTAGGCATGTGTTTTCTGAATATGTAGTTGTTGTGGCGTTTGTATGTGTTGTTTGTATGTGTTTTATGAATTTGGAGTTGTTTTCTGAATATGTAGTTGTTGTGGCGTTTGTATGTGTTGTGACCCTTCTCGGCCACCGTACTGAGTCAATTAAATTAATCGTTTTTCAAATTAGTCATAAGCCGTTTCGTTGTGACGTCAAGACGGAACATTAGCATATTGCCCGCCCACTTATTGCACGCACAGACACCAGGGAAAACTTGAAACCCCTCAAACACTGCAGCTGATTCCTGTGGATACTGGACAGTATCATGTCGAAAAGACGCTGTGCTCTACAATGTGAAGGTAAAGCCATTTTTTTTTTCACTGCCCAAGGACGAGCATGTGAAGAATCAGTGGTTAAAATTAATCTTTACCACGATATCACAGCAGTATAATCCTAAACTTTTGCTGTGTTCCCTTGATTTTACTGACGACTGCTTCTCAAATCTCGGAGTTCAATGTAGGATTCACAAACTGCTTGCTCTTGAAAGATGGTGTTCAAAATACTTAGTTTTGAGTTTTATATTGTGTAGGTCTCCTGCTTCTGGCTAACTCACGTTATCACTGTCTTACTTAAATATTTCTGCTAATCAGTTGTGGGCCACTATTACCTATAACATTGTGTATATTTAATGTCTATGAATGCAGATTGTCTGTCGTTCTCACTACTTTGAGGAAAGATTACGCATGGAGCAAGATCTGTTTTACCAACGTTTATGTATCAGTCATTCACTCTAGAGCTCGGCTAATGTTTATATTGCATACATGCACAGTTATTGATACAGTTTCCACGTGTTCACCGCAATATATTAGAAAAATACTTTTATTTTATTTATTACAAGTAAAATAATTTTGTTTGTGATGGACATGCACTTGTTCATGCTGATGGTGAAGAATTACAGTTGCAACATCTCATAATGTGCCTCAAACTGAGTAGTGTATCACTGAGAAACACTGAGTCCTGCTTGAGTCGTCCTTGCGATGAAGGTTCGGGTTGAATAACTAGTTCTTCCAATGTTTCATCATCAGAATCACGCTCGGATTGATATGGTAAAATCAACGTCATTGTTCATTACTGTGTTTAGTTTACGGTGTAGGAAGCCTCAGGACATGCAGACCTGATGCTGTTATGGCAATGGACATTTTGGTTTTTGACGCACGGGCTATATGCGGTAAACCAATCACAACAGACTGAACTCTCTGGCCAATCAGAGCAGAGTAACTCGCGGAAAGGAGGGATTTATAGAGACTGATTCATCTGACGAGTTGTTTGAGAATTATTGAAAATGTGGTGATGTGCAAATGTATATTATAAGGAAATTATACCGTTTTTTTATTTTTTTATTTTTTTATTTATTTTTTTATTTACCTTTGATGCATGTAAACCTGTTGTAGGAGACCTCCAAAACAACATTAGAAAATTTTAAAATAGCATAATAGGGGCACTTTAACACACAACGTTTTCACCTTAAACACCCAAATCGATCCAAACAAAATACACAAAGGGTTTGTACTCTACAGCATCTTTCTCATTAACCCTGTAACACCCTAACACAACTAACCACTAATGGATCAGTGAACACACACACAGCACCACACGCAGGTTGACACAGTCACTGGGCATGTTTGGGAGGGGCTGGTATCTCCCAGAGCAGTTTTTTTTCTGTTGTTTGTAATTAAGGTGATCCTACGCTCCCTGTCGTGGCTTTATTTTTAGACGTGTGTGTGTGTGTGTGTGTGTGTGTGTGTGTGTATGTGTGTCAAGCCATGTAATGGGGAAAGTTGGGGAAAACAGTGATATCATCGTCCAGCTCAGTTCAGTTCTCATATAATGGTGTCAGTGCAGGCAGATCAATAATATTGTTGAATATTAAATGTCCTATTTAATGGACATATGGTTCCTATGGGAACTTACTGTAAAATGTTACCGTCACATTTCCGAGATATGTCGCATTGTGAGTTATAAATGTATAACTTATTATAAAATCTCAAATTATTTTAAGTATAAAAAAAGAAAACATAAAAAGAAAACGCAGATCAGAATATTTAATGATCATGCACAGGCAAACTTAGCAGAAAACAAAGCAAATCAGAGCTTCACATGACAGGACTATACAGGGAGTGACTAACGTTAACTAGCATGAGCAGACATGACAGCATAAATAGCAGACAAATCAAAGGAAATAATAAACAGGTGTGCACATTTTTTTTGTCTCTCTCTCTGTGCGTTTCCAAAAAAAATAAAAAAATAATAATTAACGTGCAACAAGTATGCGCTTAAGTCACTGTCTGTTCAAGGAGTGCTGAAATGTCAATTAATCATCATTAAATCATTTTGGCTTCATTATGGCTTATAATTTTGGCATAAAGTTAAAATATTTGTCATACCTGACCAGAAGATGTTCGACACTGTTTCTAATGGTAAGGATTAAAGGATATCTGAATACTAAAATAAATATGCTAACGTTAGCTGGAGTGCCCTTGAGAGCCACCAGAGGGGACTCCACACCAGACTATTATCACTCCCTCACAAACTACATTTCCCATAACTCACTGCCCGGACTGGTCATCACTGATTGCATTCACCTGTGTCTCATTACCTTGTTAGTCTCAGCCTATTTATACCATGTTCACTCATTCACTCACTGCAAAGTTTTGTATGTTGTTGCACTGCATTTCTGAGCATTTTCCCTGGTTTCATGTCTCTTGGTTTTTTTTGCCTGTTCTGTGGATTACTCTTTTGCCTCTGACCCCTGCCCGTTTTGTTTGTTTGGACGACCTACCTGTGTTTTGACCTATTGCCTGTATATTGGATTACGTGTCTTGATTGCCCCTTAATGGGCTTTATGCACAGCTACACTACTTCCTGAACTTCAGCCAGCTCTTTGTTTCCTGTCTGTCATTATTGGACAAACTGATTAATCCAGGTGTGTCTGATTATTGTTACTGAGGTCAGGCACACCTGGATTAATCAGTTTGTCCAATAATGACAGACAGGAAACAAAGAGCTGGCTGAAGTTCAGGAAGTAGTGCAGCTGTGCATAAAGCCCATTAAAGTGCATTTGGATCTCAACCTTCGTGTCTCGGAGCAGTTCGTAACAGATAGCAAATACTTGTACTGTAATTTACACAAGATCACAAACTCATAAAAATGAATTATCAGCTAACGTTAGTCTGTCCTTTCAGTTAGACAAAACAAATAAATGTCACATTAGACAAGGAAGTTGTAGGTTGTGTTTGAATAATTGCGTATCTTATTTAGCTGGGGTAAATTAAAGGCAGCATTCACGTATCCTTGCTCGATGAAGAATGACACGGCGCATTTGGTCGGTTGAAATTTAAAAGGCTGATTGCGCTTCAGGGCAGTGACGAGTTTTATGTCGTCCAATGGTTGTCCAGACACCCTTGGCACAACCTTAAGCAATGGCCCTGAACGGTAGTTCAATGTCAACAAACTTCACCACACAACGTAGTTATAGCAACCTTTTGACCATGTTGTTAAAACGTTGTTAGAAGGTTGGGTAGGTTGTGCCAATGTTCTGTGTTTGCTGGGAAGTATGTGTGGCAAACACACCAAGGAACTTGGCTTTGAATGATCTCTTACGATGACGTCATTGGAATGCGCACTCTTTAAATAACAAAATTATTTATTTGCTATTATTATTTATTTATTATGAATTATTTGTGCCATTGACTTTAGACAAGGTTTCAGTTGGTCAATGGCACAGTCTATTTCAGTTTCCTCAAAATAGCAAGACGCCAACAATGCGCCTAAACACACCTTGCTTTCAGACCAGCTCGCCCATGGGTGCACAAAAGGGCGCAAATGCATTTGCTATTTAAACAACGTGGCACGGGACGTGAAAATGATAACTGCGTCGGGCTGAAACTAGCAAAAAACACTTGTATGATAGGGCACAAAGGGTTTGCCCTTGCTCACACTGTCCCACAGAAAACCCACACTACCCACAGTGGGCCCGCAGTGGCATGTTTGCTGGGTTTTACCATTTGTGTTTTTTTTCTTTTGTTGGATTTCATGTTAATATGTAAATGTGCTAAATTTTCAGTAAAGCTTTACTTATGCTTCATGCTTTGTTGATGGTTTGCCCAAGTCTACTCCAAGGTTGCTCTAGTTAGTTCTGTTCTGGATTATGTCAATGTCCTTTCAATACCCCTAGACGTAATAAAATCATATAGTGAGAAATCACATTAAGAGATATACAGTACGTAAAGTTGCAATTAGATGTAATTTTCCATTGTGAGAGATAGTTACTTTTTTTTGTCTTTTCTTATTTTACCATAAGGATGAAATTTTCATAGAAAACACACTCAAATGTCTATTTTTATTACTACGCAACATTTATGTAACATTGAGATAATTGTGCTTCTATTAATAGTACAATCCTACAAGTAGTTTTTGGGGGCAATCAGCATTTTAGCGATTGTGTGTTTATACGCTTAACTGCTTAATATCATGAGGTCTTAGAAAGCAACTCCTACAGCTTATCAGGCTCAGTGTGAATTTATACAGAACTGCAGGAACAAGAGTATTTCAATATTTGCAGTATTACTGAATGGATCTGGTCAAGAAAACCTCTCTCTGCCATTGACAGCTGTAGGGTGTTTTTCTCGTCACTAATAATTGTAATAATTTGTTAGATTGTTATGCACCTTTTGATGTTGACATTTCATCTGATCCATTTGTGAGATTTTTTCCCCCCATATGAGCAGTTCTGTGGTTTATGATAAAAAAAATTAATAAAAAAAAATAAAATAAAAAAGATGGTAGTAATCTGCAAATTTATTTAGTTTAATACCTGTTAATATGGAATTCATTTAGATTTACATTTGAACAAATATGGTTTTTATTTTCAAGGAATTCCTATACACTGAAAAACTGGAAACCTGCAACTGTTATGTTAAAGAGCTACCTGATCTTACAGAAGGTCCCCAATGGAATGTTGTTGCTGGTGTTTTTCTTTAATAATTATTATGATGAATGATTCATTTACTTTTAATTAAATTTATTACTAAATAAATTAAATAATAACTTATTTAATAAATCATTATTACTCATATACCTATAGTATGCTACAATTTAGCAGTAAATTGCTGTGCTTAAAGGGGGCATCTTCCCCATCAGTGTTTGTGATTGTAATGATAAACTGCCTGTTGTAAAAACTTAAACCTTCCAGCTGTTGTAGACTTATTTCTTCATACAAATGTTTGAACGTTAACATTGCCTGCATATTTCATTTGGCCAATGTTGGAGCACCATTGTTTATGCTAATTAACAAGGAAATAGTTGTGCAGGACACCTTTCAGGCACAAAACCAAAGATGTAACATCAGCCATTTTGTTTCCATAGAGACATAATCAATTCAGCTTCCGCTTTGTAAACATTAGCAACCTTTTAGCTTAAATGCAATGATTCATGATTCAGTCAATACACTGTGCAAAAAAAAAAAAAAGCTTTTGGTTGAATAAAGCATTCAGAAAACTCATGTGGGTCTTTAAAAAGAGATTCAAAAGCATTTGGTCCAGCTTTCAACTTTCCATTGTTGCCTTTGTGTTCTCTTTATCACCTATCTGACATTTCATAATGTTGATTAGTCCAATTAAAATGGGTTTCATGCATATTGGTCATGAATAAAATGAAATGGGTCAGGACCGCAATTCTGCCATGTTATTTCATTGCATTTTCCCCAATCGCTTTGTTAGAACAGAGCAAATCGGATTGCGTTCTGCTTCCGTGCGTAGCACAATGTTTAAAAAGTGAAAATGATTTAAAACAAAAGTGTCAGAGAACATCAGCGTCAAGCCCTCAAAGCAACTTGAAGTGAAGTGCATTTCTTTAGAAACCACAGGGGAGAACAGACAGAGAAATGTACAAATCAGTGGTTATAGGGCACTGACAGATGCTCTGTGCTTCCAGAAATGTTCTTAAGAGAATGATGACTGGTAAAGAAGGCAGCATGTGGTCTCATTTGTTAGAAGCACATTTTAGACGCTCTGACATGTTATATCAGTACTGCAGGTATAAATTACCACAAAAAAAGAGAAAAGAATCTATGCTCAACGGGCCTTTGGAAAGGAGATGAGTTAAAGATGAAGGATGACTGATGTCCTGCTCCATTGAAAAATGGTGTCCATAATTTGCCCTGTTCCTTTTCTCCTTCAAAAGGACAAATGACCCAGTCGTATATTGTGCCATAAAACTTGCCCCAGAGCTCCTTTCGCTTGCATTTGCCCTTACAGCTTGCTGTTTAGAGGACCGTTGAGTGCACTTATTGTGCACATGGCATTGGTGGCCTTTGACCTGTTGGCCTCCTCATTTTTCACATTCTTTCTAAAGGCTTTTATAGTATCTTCTTCCAACCTTAAAATGTAGGTCGTCTGTTTCCTTGAGGCTAAGTCAGCTGGCCTATTTACAACCATGGAAAGCTGTTGCGGTGCTCATCGGTTTCTCCGTCTAGGAACATCACGTTTTGAGAGGAACACTAATTTTTCATGAACTGACATGTAACATGGACATTATTTTCTAAATGATAGTACAAACACACTCTGGATCTTTTCCCCAATCTCAGCACTTGTGAAATGCAACCTAAGCAGTATTATGACCGGATTTGCCATCCAGAAACTCCTGAAGCGTATAAATAAGATCTTTGGCTGAGCTCAGATATATATTTTTTTTTCTTCTCATCTGCGTCATACTTTATAGGAATGGTTCACCCAAAAATAAAAACTCTGTCATCACTGACTCACCCTCATGTTGTTTGAAACTCATATGACTTTCTTCATTCTGTGGAGCACAAAAGAAGTTTAGCAGCCATTGCTCTCATATCTCATTTGCACTGGAGCATATTCAAATTTAGCACATCACAACGGGTTACGACAGGGGTTCTCAAAGTTGTTAATGCCACGGACCCTTATATATGATGATTCCCTTGTAAGAGACTGTCATCTTAAAATATAAAGGCAGCTATATGCTGTATGTTCATGCATAGATTGAAAACAGATTGAAAAATTCAAATACTTTAAATATGTGTTAAACATAAAGCTATGGTTGCTATGAAACTACATTTCATCTTACGATTTTCCTCTAGTCTTTAGAAAGAAGAATAAGAACCAGTAATAATGTCAAATTCAAAACTTATATTTATTTATACAATATTGTTTGAGGAGCAGTGCTGAGTGCTGATTCATTGATTTATGATTCATTGATGTGCTGTTGCAAAAAAAAAAAAAAGTGTACTTGATCAATCTAAATAAAGAACTACATAAAAATTTATATTGAAAGCTTTGAAAATAACAACAACATAAATCTCTGCAGCTTTTTTTTCCACACAGAAACAGTTTTATCTGTGTATTTAACATTTGTAGATGGTCTACAGCAGGGGTTCAAAGTTCAGCTGCAACCCCAATGAAACAAACCTGAACCGCTAATCAAGGTCTTTCTAGCATATAGAAACTTCCAGACCGGTGTGTTGAGGCAAGTTGGAGCTAAACTCTGCAGGACAGTGGCCCGCCAGGACCAAGTTTCAACACCCCTTGTCTACACCAATGGAGTCTCCCTCATATACACACCTGATTCAACTCATAAGCTCATTAGTAGAGACTGCAAGACTTGTTCTGCATCCCAAATCCCATACTATCCATCCTAAATAGTATTCGAAATTAGAATTAGTGTCCCAAATCGTAGTATGTTGAAATGAGTATTCCAAAGATACCCGGATGGTCTACTTTTTTGGTTAGAATCCGAAGTGCAGATCCATGCACACTCTATCGGCTAATGTTACCCACAACCCATTGAGCGTTGGACAAAGATTCGATTAGAACTACAAACACAAATAAAAACTGCAAAAAAAAAATCACAAACATGGAGGATGTGTGAGAACAACAGTTAAGTGTAGAGAGGTTTAGACAAAGCTGTTTGAGTGATTATTATTCAGTATCTAACCTGACGAAAGAATATTTATTCAATGTTATCCACATTATATTTCATCTGCAACTGCATTGCGAACTTTTATGAAGATCTGTTTGGTTGAGGAGAGTCTCTGCATGAAAGACCCACGACTGGCAGATCAATGTGCTTCTACATTTCTCTCCAATACGGTAGGAAATTAAATTAAATTGAATGTGGAGAATATTAACTGACAAAATGATGAAGTGACAGAGCAGTCGGTTAAAGATGCAATTAATGCGAAATAGTATGAGTTTGCCTAATCTTCTGATACACACCGAAAAGTATGTACTTTTTCTTCACAAAACAGTACATACTTTTAGTCCCCATGAGTCCCCAGGACTGATTTGAGAAGCACTGGTCTACAGCAATCGTTGCATGCTTAGTTGGTCTAATAACCTGATGTTTAGTTAAAGTAATGTGTTTGTTGCATTAATAAGATAGAATGAATGCTGGTTACTTTAAGGGTTGGGAAAGAGAAGTGACGTGAATGCATGAATTTTTTCAGACAGTTCGGTGTGTGAAACGAGGTGACAGTAAAGAAGTGAAGTAAGGTCAAGTTCCAGTCGTATTTACAGATATAACAATTGGCAACGAGAATGTCAGATGATTTTCCCATGCTGTCGCTATCTCCCCCGAGCCCCTTTTATCCCGACATCCCGTTATCCCGGCGAGCATATGATCCCATGGGAGCAATGAAAAAGGTCATTTGAAACGTACCTGTTAGCAATGGGCCTTGATGCTGTCCCGACGGAAAATGGCCATACTCCTTCACTGTCTCGGAGCCAAAGGACAGCGTGTGTTTCGCACACTCGGATGATTACGCTGCTGCGATGACACTGTTAGATCGACACTTTGAAAAAACAGAGTCTCCTGCTGAAACTGCTGTTCCGACAGCGCAGACAGTGCGCTTGTGAGTCGATTGCTCAATACGTTGCTGATTTAAGAGGGCTGGCAAAACCGTGCTGTTTTTGGTACTTCAGATGAGGGGATACAAGATCAGATAATTTAGAAAACAAGCAATACACTCGTTCGGGAGCGGCTGCTATTGGAAGATGATCTCACTTTAGAGAAAGCTGTAATTCTGGCCTCTCAAATCGATTCTGCTTCCCAGTGCGCTGCTAAATTAAACCTGGTACATAAATCAAGTGTAAGCAGTGGGGACAAGTTACAAGAATGCATACAAGTTCACGGGGCAGAGGTAGATATATCTTGGAGTGCAGACATACAATATGCTTACCCTCAAGTTCAGCGCAGATGTGGAAATTGTAGCTCCACTAGACACTCATCACGTGCCAATGACTGTCTGGCTCGGGGACAAACATGAGGACGCTGTCAAAAGCTGAACCACTTTGCAAAATGGTGTCAGTCTGCTCCAGTTCAAGCTCCTATACAGCGAAACCGGCGTGCTCATGCTACAACCCGTGCTATTATCCATTCAATCAACACTAATTCAGCAGGATTTTCTATGTGCATTGTTAATATAGTGGACTCTACTTAAGATAGAATGAATGCTGGTTACTTAAGGGGTGATGAGAAATAGGTGACGAGAACAATAAAGAAGTGAAGTAAGCTCACGTACAAATCATATTTACAGAAATAACTGGAATGGTTTTGTCATGGGTGACATAAGTAAGCCTTTAAGTCAAGTCAAGTTTATTTGTATAGCGCTTTTCACAATACAGATTGCATCAAAGCAGCTTCACAGTATTAAATTAAAATAATACAACAAAGTTTGTTTCAACAGGAATTTATTGATTGATAAAATTAAATTAAATATCCCCAAAATACCCCCAACTGAGCAAGCCAAAGGCAACAGTGGCAACGAACCGAAAAACTCCATCAAGTGACCTAATGGAGAAAAAAAACCTTGGGAGAACCCAGGCAGAAACCCTTTATTATAAAGAAAAATCTTAAGGTGGCTTTATGGGAGGATGGAATTGCAGTGCACAACAAATCCTTTAAATGGTATTCAATGCAAAACAAAAAATGAAAATATATAAGTAGCCTATAAAATAAACAAATAATTGTGGCATTAATTAGCCCACAAACAATATTTATTTTAAAGCCTAAACGAATTTATTTAAAGAAAAACACCAGCTTTCTCTAGTGTTGTGTTTCAGCCGCCCACTGGCACAGCGCTTACTCGCCGTAGAAAATGTATGATTTAATTTGTTAGACACGAAGAGGACTTATCCGTCTGGCATGGCCGCTCGCCCTAACGTTAACCTATAAATGTTCGCTATTATTAAGCACATATCCAGGTGTTTGTGCGGAGTGTGGAGCGCGCACTGCATGACATGGACGCGCCGGTGCCATCACTCGCATTTTCCTATCAACAGTACAGGACTGCCGCATACTGGATGTTTTTCCCTTTTCACACCATTCTTTGTAAACCCTAGAAATGGTTGATGCAGATCGTGATCGTGAGCCAGTTTGCGTCACGAAGCTCAGTGCAACTACAAATTCTCATTTTTTTGCTCACATTCAATACAGTTTCATCGAAGTTAAGTCCCAGTGTCCACATATGTGGACATCAAATTTAGCAGCATAGTAAATCTTCCCTGTTACAAAAGTTTGTCAAATGTGCATGCCATTTTAATCATACAACACTATTATGCATAACTTAACAAGAATCAACAATGAAATGTTATTAATTTTTTTATATTGTGGACGTTTTGGTCTGATGTGGCTGCGTGACATTTCGCCTGTGTTCTCCGCCATCTTGACATTATTTATGTTACATTTTTATTTTTTATTATAAACCCAAAATCTTCCAATAAGGAGTATACACTGCTTTGGGGCTTTTCATCCCTCTCAATGTCTCTAAATATATTAGAAATTCCTCCTTTAAAAACAGTAATCGTGGAGGAATTTTGAAAAAGTAATTTTTTTGTATGTAAATTTCAACAAAAAGCAACACCTAACAATTTCCCACGACAGTATCAGCCTTACAGACATTCTTTGTTGCATCCAGCTGAGCGCACCATTCCAGAATGTGTTTGCCAAATTGCAAAAAAAAAAAAAAAAACCTCTCTCTAACTTGCATATTTGACATAAATTTGAATCGCCAACATTAAATCTAATTCTTAAAAATTATTTTGCAGGGTATATGTAATTCAGAATTTTAAAGTGCACCTTTTTACATTTAGGATTAATGGGAAATGAAAGAGAATTAGTCCTAATTTTGCACACTTCTTTCTTCTCATAATGACATAATATATAAGTTCTCAATACCAGTCCTGGGAAACATTGATGTCTCTCAACTTTCTTTGTTAGAACATTTTCTGTCACCAAAGCTTACATTTTCTATAATAAGTTCTTGTTGTTTAGGTATTAACATTGAATATTTCAAATGTTCACTTACTAATTTAATAATCTATAATGGAATATTCTTGATAATTTCTTCATACATTTTAGAGGAGCAGCTTAGATTGTATTTACCACAAGCATTATGGCTCAGTATATTCCCAACATTGTCCATCACTTGTGTTAGTGACCTTAGTGATGGTTAGTGATGTGTTCTGCCACCACTCATCAATAAACAAAGATTTCCTGTTCACGGTTATACATCTGTTGTTCCAGATTGACATGTTATGAGGACTAAAATTATGCTTGCAAATCAATTTCCAGTATAATAATACTTGTTGATGGAAAGCAGACAGTTTTACAGGGAGTTTGGAAAGTTCAAAGTCACATTGCAGCAGAAAAGTTATGCCACAACATTTTTGGAATACAGCAGTAGGAATCTCAAACCATAAAGAGGACTTATTGTTAATGAAAGACTTTAACCATTTAATGACCCCATTCATAATATCAAAGTCAATCGTTTAGACCTCCTTCTTCATAATCTTTAATCATATCACTTTTACGTTTATAATGACTCTTCATTTTCCATATAAAATCAAAGTTAATTTGTTAATTGCTTTATCTTTTTTGCAGAAACTGGATAGATGAATTTAGAAAGATTCTCTACTTTCATCAATAAAATTCTTCCAAAAATCGTTATGTCTCTCTGCAGCCAAGTATTCATTATTCATTTTACAATTTTCCAAAGTTTTATCAATATTTAAACGTTCTAAATTATCCATCATCTTAGATAATCAGATACCTAAATATTTAACTTCATTTTTATCTGGGATATTGTATAATGTTAAATTATGATCATGAATGGCCAATAGCTCACATTTTGACATATTTAGCATTAAACCTGAAGCTTCTGAAAAAAACTTGATTAACTGAAGTGCTAGGGATATTTGCCGTTCATTTCTTTAAAAAAAGAGAGTAGTGTCGTCAGCAAATTGACTGACAATAAAATGATTCCCTCAATGTCAGATATGGTTCCCATTTTGAGTAAAATAGACAACATTTCTGCTACCATAATAACTAATAAAGGTGAACGTCCACATCCTTGCCTGATGCCTCTTCTAACCTCGAATCTTGGACAAGTACCTTGAGTAAGAGCTACAGAGCTGTTTATATCTTTATAAAGTATTCCAACAATACTAATCAATTTAGGACCAAAACCAAAGTTTAAGAGTTTGAAAAATAAAAGAATGCTCCACCATGCCAAAGCCCTTATAGAAATCCAAAAATAAAATGAAACCATCTTCTTCAATTAGATGACCATATTCAATCAAATAAAAAATTAACCTAATATTATTATGAAGTGACCTACACTAATTTGTGATATTCCTGTTTTTAATCTAGAAGCCAGTGCTTTAGTAAACAGTTTGTAATCTGTATTTAGTAGTGTTATGGGTCATAGGTAAGGGTGTCACGATTTCGATTTAAAAATTTATGTTTTAAATTTTCCCATTTAGTACCACTTGGCATCTTTTTTACTTTAAATTCAGCAATTATTTTTTTAATATATGTACACAAGTCAATATGATTCAGTAAGTCTGCATTACATTTCCAATAGCCTTTAGTATTATAAGATTTATTTCTCTGTTCTAAGATTAAGTTGATCACACAATGATAGGTTAAGGGAGCACCCGAAATACTACATTTAGTCGCATTACTTGAAAGAGTATCAGATCCGAGCCAATAATCAATTCTCGACCTTGAAGTGGCATTCGGTTTGAACCACGAAAAGTGTTTGGCAGTGGGGTTTAAGTTTTTCCAAATATCAATTAATACATTGGATAAGCAGACATTTTGAATAATACTGTTAACATGAGTAGTATCAAAGGTTGTCTATCCATTTGTTCATCGGGTGTCATGTTGAAATCGCCACCGATTAAAATGTATTCTGTAGGGTAACTATTTTTTTTAGGTCATTTATGACATTTGTTATCGCCCCCAACAGTTTTTTCCAAAAGGTAGATCTGCCGACTCTTTTTTTTCTACAAGAAACATGTAAATATTGACTTTTGCTAAATAAAATAAAAATGCCTTTCTCTTAACTGAGTCTTTTAAACCCCTACAATTTAAAGAAGAAAATGAGATTCAGATTTTAACGCGAACATGAACAATTAAACAGATAGAACTTGAAATTGAATAAAAAATTCATAAAGAAATGAAACCAAAATAAAGATGTAGTCTAGACTACAGACGTGTAGAGTTTGTGGGATATAAAAACAAAGTCCTATTTCTTTATCACTCCACCTCACCTCATATCAAAGAGAAGCAGTCAATAGCCTTTTTAAGAGATACGTTTACCCTCGATATATACAAATGGACCTATAAAGCCAGCTGCCTTTGCCTTCCTTTCTGGCTTGTTCGATTCTTGGCCATAATTCACGTCTCAAAAATCTATCTTCCTTCGTCAGGTCTTCATCAAAACGGATGCCAGCTTCTTTGCACACCGAAGACGTCTTGGTTCTTTTCCATTCTTCATCACGCATCAGTCTGCGGGTAAAGAGAATGATCAATGAAAGAGGCTGGTCTCCTTCCTTCCCACTCGATGCACGACATCCACAGCCTCCCCCATGGAAGCAAATTCAGGCGTTATCTTGCCCAGAAATCACATCCTCTCTTATGCGCTCATTTGAGTTCTCCTTGAGACGTTTTATGTGAAGACACCATATTTCCTCTTCCAAACCACAAACTTTCAGATCATTGTTGACTTCGGTCAGTTTTTCAATTTGCTTCTCCATCATTTTGATTTTGTCTTCGCATTATCGTACCTCCTCCGCATTTATTTTGACGGACTTGGCAACGCTTGCGATCACCGCACTGTGCTGCCTCATTTGCATGCTTAATTATTCATGCTGTACATCTACCTTAGTTCCAAGGGCTTTAATCATATCCAGTATATCCTAATTGGGCACTTCATTTTCCTGACTCTCTGTCTTTTTTTCCCCCTTTTGGGGTTTACGGGGTGTGGGTGGATCAGAATCAGCGCACGCTCCCTTTTGTCGAACTTACAGCTATTTCCATTTCAGAACAGTGGTCTTCCATATCAATCATATCTACACCACAACTTGGGGTATGTATATTAGCAGGTGGAGGTGGAATAAAACTTGTCAAACTAAACAAACTTGACAAACTAACTAAACAAAATTATGTGAGACCACGAAAGTGAGGTCCGCCATCTTGGATCCGCCATTCTGGAATCCACTGCTGTTTCAATGTATATGTAATGAGTGATTATAATCAAGGTATTAATCAATATTTTTCCTTCTAAATATCAAATGAGTTGAATGACTTCTCTAAGCGTTTGAGATTTTACTTTGTTATAGAAGTTACCAGTGTGATTATCTAAAATGTGATATTTGATCTCTGAATGCAGTAACAGTGCTTGCTCATTTGGCCCGGCTTCCAGAAATGAAATATGGACTCGTTTTGTGTTTGAGAAATGTCTTCAATGTGTCAATCCATGCATCTGATTTTCTGGGGTACCCTGACGACTATAAAGTCACAAGGGTCATTGGAGCCAATAGTTTGAGAGACCATTTTGTAGTTAAAGACTTTACTGCATTATATTAAAGTGTCCTCTCCTTGAGAGAAAGAACGTATTATCTTGATGTTTTGAGAAGACTTTCCTGTTTATAGCCTGGCCAAATCCAACCTTGAAAAAGCTGTGTGGGTGTGTGTGTTAGTCTTCTTGGTTACAGGTTAAGGAACAACTGCATTATTGGAGATTGACTGAGTTGTTGTTCTGGACATGTTGGCGCCCAGCAAACCAAATCTGAGAACTGGAAGGTCACGACGTGCCTAACTTCAGGGTCAGAGTGTCAGCTGCATAATCGATGGAGATAAGCTTCAGTCTATCTGTATATGGAAAATGTATATCTATTTCTTAGCCAATGAGAATCATTCAACCTGAAGCAAGGACGTAGCTTAAACCATGGTGAAGGGTATAACTGCTGTGATCTTTGTAACTGTAAGCGGGACGGCCTAAGAACTCCTGTGTGAGTCTTGAAACGACTTCTGCTGTGAAAATGCAAACTATCTTCAGTAAAAAATGTCTTCATTTATTATAATTCTGACTCCGGGTCTTCAGTCATCATATCTTGTTCTGGGTCTTTGACTGTAAATTCCCTTACACAAGCGACTGTCATAAAATCCTTCATTCAAGTGATTTGCAGCCATAACCCATTCTTGCTTGTATGATATCACATTTATTACATATACTTATTACATTGTTTTTTTTACATTATCCCCTTGCGGCCTAGTTTGAAATACCCTGCTTTAGTAAATACACCAATGGTGTTCGTGTTTGTGTTTCAGGGAAGAAATGACATGAGGGTGAATAAATGATGGCAGAGTTTTCATTTTGGGATGAATTATTCCTTTTAAACACCATTTACACACACAGTCATTCAAACTAGCAAACAATTTCGTAACTCTGTTCGTAACAAATTTGTTTGCAATAGCTTTTTTGTCATTGAAGGCTTTGTAAATGTTGCTTTTTCACAGTTGACTGTATTGGGAATATTCTCTGTCTCTGTGGACAAATAACCAATTCCTTGGTCACCACCGCAGGCCTGGAAAAAGCCTATCAAGCTTGCCAGGAAGACAGAACGTGATATAAGCAGCATTCAGACGGCATGGATGACTTTCCCTCGTGTGAGGGAATAATAAACAAAACTTGTGCATGGCTTACCATAATCAAGCCTCTAATTGATGAAGGGGCTTTGTGTGGCACACATGTTGTTGTGACAGGTAAAAACAGCCTTCTGTAAAAGTCTTGCCAAGTAAGTGCTCAAGCCTGCAGGGATGAGTAGGAGGCCTCCATTTACATTAAGTAATCTCAGTGAGCTTATTCATGGCTTTCATTCATCCGAAGCTTCTCCTAGCGGCTTTATGTTATGTATTAAAATGAAAATGCTCTCTCAGTTGCAGCCGGTGCCATAATGAGTTTGAAAGGAAAGCGATGTGGTATAAATAGACTATTTGTAAAATATGGGCAAGGCTGGCATTGCCCATAAGGCTTCGCCATATTTCATAGCCTATATTATTGAATTTGTTTTTGTTTTATAATGCATGTTTTTTTTTCTTTTTGTGGCTGCACTGTTCTTGTTGTGATTTCTGTCTAAATTCATCCCTGACCCCTGAAGTGACCTGCTCAATGAATCAAGATTGCCGCTCTCCAAGGAATGACAGATTCATATTTGTGCTGTCTGAGAAATGTCTGGTGCAAGTCTGACAGAGAAACATGAAGTCGACCCATCGTTCAGAGACACTGTCATTCTAGTGAGATACCTTTATTTTGTTGGACAAAACAATCTGAAATTCACTGTACAATGAGCAGTGACTGATTTGACAGCTAATGCCTTCTGGTTCCTGGCTGGAGCAATACATAGAATCAAATCAACACGTGTATCTGTTATAGTGTTTATTTATCAATTTTTTTTTTTTTTTTTTTTTATCAATCTAGTTTTAGCTATCCAGGGCAAATATATTGTACTACAACAGGCAGATATGTCTAAATGAAGAAATAAATTGATAACCCTGAATTAGGTAGTGTTTTGGATGATGGAAATACATTTTTATTAAAATTCAGGATTTGTCATCTTTCCACTAGAAGATATGATTCCAAGCATGTGATCTAAGATTTCTATATGTTTCTAATATATTTTACACATTATATTATAAAATATATGTTACAATACAGTTCAATTAGTTAACATTAGAGCTTCATGAACTAACAAAGAACAACATTCTAGTCATTTATTACTAGTTTCCTGTTAATTCATAATCGTTCATAATATAACCACCTCAGCTTGAAATGTTACTCTATTAAAAAAGGCCTAGATTAATAAATGCTGTAGAAGTATTGTTCATTGTTATTGAATTTTAGAAAAAAAATTTTTTTTTATAATAATAAATTAGCTGCATAGGTATATTAAAAGTAATAATACTATTAAATATTATTAGCATTAAAGGACCTCATCTGGGAACACTGGAAGCTCTCTTCTTGGATTATCATCATCCTTTATTGCCATTTTATAGATTAAAGTGTCAGCAGAGGTTGAAAGTTTAGTTTAAGTGTCCTTCTCTTTATTTCAGGGCATTTAAAAATGACCCAGACATCATTAGCTTTGCTTACCTTGCTTATCTCGTGAACCACAAAACAACTTTTCAATTTTCACACTCATTGAGTATCGTAATAGACTATCATAATAAATCTTCTGTTAACAAGTGATGAGCTGGCCCTTCAAGCTTAATGCGTTTCTTTGAGCACTGTGTCGAATTTGATTTAACATTCTGATGATGTGTTGCATGAGCACCCTCATTTATGCTGCTTACAGATATTCTGCTAACCATCACCCAACGCATACATCCCTGACACAGTCCAAGGCCAGAGGTGAAGGCAGAGAATACCACCACCAAATTAAATGAATAAAACAAGTTAATAATGTGTTGTAGAAAGCAGCAGTGTCAGTGAAGTTAACCTTTGAGAATAAACCGCATTGACAGTCCTACAAACGAAGGCTATTTATTTGTTTTATAGCGGGAGGAATATTTTATACTCTTTTTAAAGGAAATAGTAGATTCAAGCACAATTTATGTAAATAAATATAAGACCTCATACAGTCCTTTACACGAAACATAGAAATAAAAAAAGTCTTTCTGATTAAAATGAATCTGTATTTTTCAGTCACAGTTTTTGGCATGCTTGTATTAAAATTTTCTAAGTACACACTGAAAATATGTCTAATATGCCTTAAAAATAGCAATATGGATGCATTTTGAGCCAGTCAAGTCACCTTTATTTATAGTGTGCTATTCAATACAGATTGTTTTAAATCAGCTTCACATTAATAAACAGGAAAATAACGATCAATGATGCAAGCTTCATCAACAAATTCTGCAAATTTTTTAAAAGATTAAAAAATCTAAAAAACAATAGAGTCATTGTTCAGCTGTGGTAAGTTCAGTGTTGATTCAGTTCTGTTCAATAACTGTAAAGTTAATCAATTATGAAGATCAGTTCAGCTTTAAGCAGCTTTACAGAAGACAATAGCCGTTTCTCAATACCAAGTACCAAAGTTCGACTTGACAAGTTCGACTCAGGAGAACGAACTCCCGAGGACGGGAGGACACAAGTCCGATAATTCTGAAATGGAACAGCGGCGTACTTGATAGCGTCCCTCAGCTCGCTCTGGCTACTCCGGTTATCTCTTTATGTATATCTAGGCTACAAATAAAACAACATAATTATGTTATAAACCACCACTCTGCCTCTTTTCATTTTCATTAAAAAAAATCTTAAACATAATGCCCACACAAATGTGGTTCAAGCAACGCAATTGATTATCTTCACTACATATTTATAACACGAAATATAAAGCACAACCCTGACTCTTTTTGTTTTCATTTAAAAAATATGATAAATAAAAAACATTATAATATTGATCATTAAAACTAACATTTAGAAAAAAGAGACAGGGTTGTGTCATTTTATTTTATTATATATGTACATACAGTGAAGAGAATGTATAATAACATATTTTATATGTTTTAAATATATAAAATAAAATGACATAACCTTCTTTTGTGAAATGTCAGTTTTAATGATAAAAGTATAAGTAGCCTAAAAGGTATAAGAAGCTATACAATAATAAAGCAAACGATTCAGTCAAGCATAATTAAGTCAGCTCTCTAGGCTACAACGTTAAAGTTAAATAGACTAAATAGATTTGAACTGGACTTGGCTAGATGTGAACTTTGAATTGGAACAGTACTTGGGCAGCGACTGATGACGTTTCACAAGTCCACAAGAACACAAGTACAGACAAGAACGCATATTGAGAAACGGCTAATAGTTGTCGCAGCGTACGCCCCTTCTCATCAGCGGTCAGGCGGAACGAATTATCACTCACCTGTGTGCACTTGAGCGCGCACTTCCCGATTCAGTGTGTCAGCTAGAACCGGCAACAACGCCAGTACAGCGCGAGAGAGGAAAGCGGCATTCTCATCAAACTTTCCTGAAGCTGTGCGGTATCTGGTACCAATTCAAAAGACTGAATAGACAGCCGGTAAGATCGCCACGTTAATCAGACTATGTTGCGAGTGTCACTTGTTGATGTTGCACGCTGATGAGGTGTTGGCGGGAGAAGACACTTGTGTTTGTGCGTATCTGTGTGTTGTAAATATTCACGTGGTAGTTTACGGAATGCATTGTGCAAATATTGGTTGGTCAATTTTATTGCAGTTTGCTTAATTTAGTGATTTAATTCTGATATGTGTTCTGATATGTGGGATACTGTTGTACTGAATTGGTTCCTTGTAAAGACATGGTTTAAAATCGTGCATGGTCCTATTTTCATATAACATTTGTCTAAAATGGAAATTAAAAATATTTAAGTGCTAAAATTGTAGATTGTAGTTCAATGGGAATGAATATGTATTGTAAATATTTATATGGGTAAAAATGTGTTAAACTCACTGCTTACTATTAATTGTTGAGCGATTCATTGTGTTTGAGTGATGAATTCAAACTCAAATAATTCATTTAGAAATCTGTTTATTTACATATAGGTGTCTAGAGTCAAGTTCTGATAATTAATCATTTTGAGCCTTGTGTGCCTGTTTTTACAAAAAAAATAGCAAATTGGTAAATGGTTGGTGTTTTCTTTTTTTTTTTTTTAAGGTTTTTCACCTGTAAATATCTGGGCTGCAAAAAGTGAAGAAAAATAAAAAAGGACAAAAATGCAACAGAGGCTTGGTTATTGAGTGAAACCCAGTTTAATGTTCATGATTGGTGCCTCCCTATCAAGTGAGGGTTAAGCATAGCTAAGAAGAAAAACACTTGACAATAGTGTTGTTGTTATTCAGCTCAAGACAGTTACATTTTGATTCAGTTCAGTTAAAAAAATGCATTTGTCAATTATGAAACAATGTCAATTCAGGCTTTTAACTTAATTAAATAAGTTATCTTTTTTGTGGAATTTGTTAACACCAATGTAAATATTTGTGTTAATGTTAATACATATGTAAATATCTAATAATTAGTTAACATAAACCTAAAATAATTTTCAGATATGGGGATGGTTCAGATCTGGGCTGTTACTAAACAGCATTTGAAATTGCAAAATATGGATCGCAAGTTGTCACAAAAACACAATGCTTTGCTTATTTTCTCCATGTAACACAGTGTATTCAACTGCAACACTCACACACTGCTTGGAATAAATTAACTTTGTGATCTAATGTCCCAAAGGAAACATGAATCACCATAATAGTGACTTCTAACAACACATATCTTCATAAATACCCAAATGCATTGCTGAAGCGTACAGCATAAAATGATTCAAGAATAATGGTCATGTGAGTATTCCACTATTGAAGGATCCCACAATTCAGCATTATGGACGACTTACCCACTCTCGACACTCATCCAGTCAGAAACTTCATTTCCCAGCATCCCTCCTGTCCCTCGTCTGCATTCACTCGGCTATCACCTGCACCTGTTTAGCACCTAATCTACACTTATAAGAGCACACACCTCATAAGAGCACACACCTCAAAGTCACTCTTGGTCTGGTCTCCATTATGGATTATGGACGATTTACCCACTCTACTTACCTGTGAGGTCTCCTTGTGATATACCATCTGTAAGCTATTGTTTGGAACATTATACTTACCTGTCTACCCACCATACTCTGCAAAGAGGTGTGTACTCTCTCCACTGCTTGCTTCATAACTCACCTGCTTTACTGCATATCACCTCTGTCAATAAATAACTGTTTGGGTTAAACTAACTCTCTGTCTCCGAGTCTGGTATTCCCTGACAAAAGACCAGACCTACGACATCATGAACCCAAAAGCATATTCACCCGCTGACCTGCTCCTCTTCCTCTCACAAGGCGGCTAACATCTAGAAAAAGAATATGTGGAGGAGTTCCTCGAGCTTTCCCACCTGGTGTCCTGGAGCGACGACACTCTGAAGACCATCATCTGGAGTGGTTTGGATGATCAACTCTTTCAACAGTTAATAGTGGGAACTACCACCTGTACCCTGGAACAATATATAGAATATGTACTGTGGCGAAGTAGGCGAAGTGGAAGAAGACACCATAGCCCCTCAGTTTCAGCCTCCCCAGCCCACTTCAGTTCTACTGGTGCCGTTGGTCTTCATCTCAGAGACACTACCTGCCTTGGAACTCCTTCCTAGTCCTTCTCCACTCTCCTCACACCAAGCCAAAGCCAATTAATGCCAGAAACCCCAAGCCTAGAAGACTCCACCTCAGCCCTTCCGACCCATCGGAGGAGCCACCTTGGCTCCATGCTCCCTCTTCTCCACCATGGACCATCATCCCATTGGGATTCCAGGCCTCCAGCTAAGCCTTAGCTATCCATCCCTTCAGGCTCCACCTTCCCTCTGGATGCATCGTTGACCTCAATCGCTTCAGCCCCACAGTTTTCCAGGTCCCCGCCAAAGTCCCATAAGCCGTTAGCTCCGACTTGGCCATCCAGACCAGCTGTGTCACCCTGGCTCTTTGTCTCCTCAGCTATGCCTGTGTCCCCACCTCCCACGGCACCATGTCTGTTGATACTTACCTGCTTTACCTACCTGTAAAGTCTTCTTGTGAATCTCTAGTAATACTCCAGTGATCTCCTTGTGTATCTCCAGCTATCTCCTTGTAATACTTCATCAATCCCATGTAATTAAATTGTTCAAAACATTATACTTACCTGTCTACTGTCACCACCAGTCCTCTGTTACCCTGGTAAAAAGGAAATAGATATGCATTATTCATCTGCTCATCATTACTCTGACTGCTTCATAACTCACCTGCTTAACTGCACAGATCATCTGTCAATAAACACCTGTTTGGGTTAAAATAAATCTGTTTTGATTCTGGTATTCCCTGACATGTATTTATTGTTTGTTTGTTGTTGAAATGGTTTATAAATATGATAGATACATTTAGATCATGATTGCCTTTTATGTAGGCTGAACTGCAAAACTGATTCGCAGCAATTCACATTATCATTATTCATCTGGCAGATGCTTTAATGCAAAGCAATTTAGAAACTTGGCAAAGAGGCCCTTCAAAGAATACATTTATCAGTTGTTCTGGGAATTGAACCCATGACATTGGCATAGTGCCATTCAATTGTGCTATAGGACTTTAACTTACAATGCAGCTCCATCCAGACAACCTGCTTTGTCTGCACCACACGTGCCAATGTTTGGCACAGCCTAGACAACCTTTTCTGTTATGAAAATGTCAGTCACCCACATTGCTATTCAGTGTTTGAAATTTGACGTTGAGACCCTCTGGTTCCAATCATATAGATATGTCTAAGATCAGATACAAATGTATATCCTATGTCATTTAAAATTGTCATTACAATGAACCGACAATAATAGCTACAATGAAAAATCAACGCTACGTCATGGAGTTGATGCAATGGGGAGAACGCCCAGTGGTGGATTTAGCAAATTGGGGGCCCAAGGGGAAGGTATGTATGGGGGACCCCCATCCGATCTTTAAAAGGGAACAAAAAATAAATAAAAAATGTACCGACTGAATGGTGGATGCAGCTAAAGCTAATCTACGGGGAAGTAAAGGTTGGAGAGGAGAAGAAAAAAAAACTACCCGTTTAAACCCTGGATACACTTCTTTACTCCAAAATGAAGATGGAAAGCAGAGAACACACAAAGTGTAGCACTACACAAACTAATAGTCACGTGGAACCCAACAGAGAATAAGGTGTCAGATAACATCTGTCTTTGCCAAAATGCCAGGAAAACCAGCACTGTTTATTCTTTTTTTAAGATCAAATCAATATCAATATAACCAGCAAGACAAGTAGTTAGGGTAAACCCCCACAAACAGTCATATACTTAGCAAAACATCACAAACAGCCATATACTAAGCAAATATTGCCAAGATGAATAATTGATTTTGTATGTGTGTGTGTGTGTGTGTGAGGATGAGTGAGTGAGTGAGTGATTGAGTGAGGTTGCAATTGGCATTGTACTTGAGATTGACATTTCAAACATTCTACACACAAACCCATGTACAAGATACAGGAAATTGTAAGTGAATTGACATTAAATTTGAGATTAAACATTTCAAACATTCTACAAACTTATGTACATGATAGTGTGTGTGTGTGAATGAGTAAGTGAGTGAGAGGGGGTAAGAGGGGCGAACTGGGGAGAGGTGAGGTTGCATTTAGCTCTAAGCAAATCCACGTATATCAATGTGAGTGTGTGTGAGTGAATGAGTGAGAGAGAATGAGACAGAGTATGTGCGTGTCTGTGTGAGAGAGAGTGTGAGAGAGAAAGTGACTGAGTGAGTGAGTGAGTGAGAGAGTCTATAAGAGAAAAGAGAGATTGTTCTCCACATCACACGCTTCTGACACAGAGAGTCCTACTTGTTGATGTCCCCTCACTGGACAACTCTTCCACCTCATCTGTGTCAACGTCGATAACACTGTACTTACTCTTCATTGTCTTGGTTAACGTTATCCTCACCTAGCACCACTTCACAGCTAGCTGCTGCTGCTGTAGCGGCATGTTCAATGCTTTGGACGCTGTTGTTCCTGTCTGTATCCCCAACAGTAAAAAAGTTTGTCATCTTTGGCAGCGTTGCCAAATACTTATCGGCGTCTTTTCGCTTTTTATTTTATTTGAGCCGCTTGGGTATCTTCGTTTCATTTTCGCGTTTAGACTCGTCTTGCTTCGTCTCTGTTTGTGTACTTCCCAGTCCTCCTATCTCTGTGTGTTTATCTTTCGTGCCGCGCACCGTTACGGACTAGTCCATTTCATTGTGAAAGTAGGGGGTGTATGTGTAGGGACAGATAACCATGAACTGAACATTTTAACTACTACTTCAACGTTTCAACGTATTTCTTAAGAATATTAATCAAAATTACCATGCTTTTGAAGCGTTCATGATGATAAGGGGCTTTTTTTTTTTTTTTTGTTGGTTGGGGGGCCCTCTACTACGACTGCTAGTAGGGGGCCCCAAGCAGCCGCCTACCTATGCCTCTATGTTAAGACCGCCACTGAGAACGCCATCAGTGTAACCGGTGTCTGAGGCCACATCCACACGAAGCCAGAGCTTTCCCTCTCCGATATTTTTTTTCCCCGTTCAAAAAAAAAAATCCGTAAACTAGGCCTAGTTATTGTAGCATTCTATATATTGGCCATTAACTATAGTGAGTGCTGGAGAAATGCCTTTATTCAAGCTAGGAATATAAAGCTGAGGCCTGACCCACAAGGGAGGGAGGAAGGCGTAATAGTCAGGTCTTCCATTGCTATGGAGCATTGGAGTATAGGAATTTCCCCTGAATATTGACTTAGGGAGTAGCGCCATATCTGAGACATCTGATGCACCCTGGGGTTGACTTGCTTCTGAGTCCGGCTGAGTATTCCGTAGAGTCAATTTATGCTATGGCCACTATGTTTTTGCATTTTTACAGCTTAGTGAGGCAGGCAATTCCCTCATCATGGCATAGAGGGTATTGGTTCCCCAGATTGCAACTCCATGACACAGCGTCAAAGTTCAATGTCTAGGTTGCCTAATGCAACCCAGTTCCCTGAGAAGGGGGACGAGATGCTGCATCTCATTGCCATGCCTCGGAATTGCCTGTGCGTTTCTTTAATACAAGAGTTTATTACTTGTATCACAGGCATCCTTTTATACACACCGGCGCTCTGGTTGTCACAACATGGACTGTTGTTGGGCAGTGATTATTGGCATGTGTTTTCACATGCTTCAGACTCCGGTCACGCTGATGTCGTTCCCACTATAGCATCAACTCCATGACTCAGCATCTCATTCCCTTTCTCAGACATTTTTTTTGTACTTATCAGACTATTTTTGTCTTTCAGTAAAAAAAAAAAAAAAGAATAAATAAAATAAACAATTAGACTAGCCTAAAGCAAATACGTAATATAAGAAATGTTACTAATATTACAGTAATGTAATATTACAGAATACATATACAATATAGGCCCCGCAAATGCTTTGGTGCAATTTGAACGCTGTTGCTTGCCCCTAAATGCAATAATTTGGTTTAAATGGCAGTCACATCACTTCTTTTATGCAATGATCCCTGTGTGATCTTGGCTTTTTAAATCTATTCCACTTTTGCAGCAGTCTCTGTTTTACCCTTCAGAATATGTGCTCTTCCAATCAACGAGGGCACACTCAAAGGGGTTATGGGAGCCTGCGTGTTTGCCAACACATAGCTTTCATCTCATCAGGAAGAGCAATAACATCTGAAATCTGTCCAATCTCATAACCCAAGCAAATTTAGTGCAGGGACAGTCTCTACACTTTAAAATATTGCCGGGGTGTTACCCAATTGAAAAGTGAATTGTGCATTATTATAGTTGTTGTTAATAATAATTTATTAAAATTACTCAATAAAAAAAAAAAACAAAAAAAAAACATTGCACTTCATTATGGGTTAATAGTGTAATGTTACAGAACATAATTGCTTCAGTGGTTTTAGTCCACATCTCTGTTGGCTGATCTTGAAATATCATGCCTACCTCTGTTCAAAGTCAGTCAACTTTATTGTCATTTTTGGCAAATCGCATGATAATGGATGAAAACGAAACATTTAATTTAGGAAACAAAAGTGAAACATAGTAGACAGTCAAAAGGACTAAAAAGACAATAGTAAATATGGACAAACAATAGAAAACAGAATTGACAGTTACTGTTAGCTAGCCTTTGTCCCAGAATGGTAAATAGTGAAGCGAGGATTCATGTGCAGGAAACTCAGGATCTTTATTAAAGAAAAAAACTAAACAAAACTACAAAACTACAAAACTACAAGTGTGTGAAAACAAGACAGGCATATGGCATCAAACAAGAACATGAGGGAACATAGACAACAAACCAGCACAGGACTGCAAACACAGGGAGACTAAATAGGGAAGCAAACAAAAGAGGGTAACGAGAAGGCAGACGGGGCAAATTAATCAATAATCAGGTAACACGATGGGAGGGGCTAGACAATTGACAGGAGAGCACATGGCACAAGGAAATACATGACAAGCCATGTGCTCACAACAAACCAGACTATACACAAACACATGACAAACCAGGGGCTCGTTCTTCGTACGTTGCTTAGAACAGGGGTTTTCAAATTGGGTGAATGTGAGCCTCCCCTTAGAGTAGGTAAGGACAGCCGAGCCCCCCCTTCCCAAAAATCCCGTCCGCCTGCCCTAACCCACACACGCCTCTGCAGTAAATGCCATCTTTTGTGTGTTCACTTCCAGGCAATGATGAGTTTCAATAACAACTGATAAAATGTAAATATTATTTTATTTCCACAACTTTCTTATAAGTGCATTCATAAACGATTCTTTGCAACAGAAAATAATTTCCAACTTCATGCAGGCCTAATTGAGGCTACTTTTAAAATCACTGAACATCAGTAGGCCTAACCACAAGTCAACAAAACATGCTTAACATGTGCAATCGGCGCCAAAGCTACCGCCGACGACACCTGACGGCTGAAATCGGCATGGTGTGTATGGGCTTTAAGCGCACATTTGAAGGAGATGCACATCATCTCGAACAAAATCAGCAGTGGTGGAAAGAGTACTGAAAAACATACTCAAGTAAAAGTACCGTATACATTCCAAAAAATGTAGTGTGAGTAGAGTAAAAAGTACTTGTCCAAAAAACGACTTGAGTAAGAGTAAAAAAGTAGCTTATTTAAAAGTACTCATGAGTAGTGAGTAGTACTGAGCTGCGGATTCTACCCCCTTATAATAAACACTGTGCACTCCAATTAAAAAAAAATTGCACTTACTGTAATTCACATTATATTTTGTTCTTTGTCAGAAAGATTGAAGAATATCTATCATCCATCTTTTTAAAATGCATCAAATCAGTACACTCATCACCATTTTAATCATATTACAGTATAAAAAAAAGCTTTTAAAATTAGGCGAAAGGCCACTGAGCCTGAGCATGCTATTGTTGCACAGAAAATATCAATATTCATAACTGTGCAAAGAATTCAAAAACCGTTAGAAACTCATATGATAGTTAAACATCACACACCATGAGATGGGTTAAATAGAGAGATTGAAAAATACCCAATTTCTCTCCAAAACTGTACCAGTTTTAGTGTTTTGATAAATGAGAATCACTAATGTTATCAGATTACCTCACCTAATGCACTGAAAAAGGCAAAGATAGTAGTTTACTAGTTTACTAACACTAATTACACTGTAATTCCATGCCATTAAATATGTTACAATTTAAACGTAAATGCACATTGTTCTATAAGGGTGGCATCATCCCTTACATTTTACACGGCTACATTTACTCACATTGTAATGCTGATAATATAAATTTTAAGGAAAATTGTGCATTAAATAGGAAAGTTATATCCGGGAAACTTTTACAAAAGAAACAAACAAATACACACACACACACACACACACACACACACATACACACACACAAATGCATGTCTCTTTGTAGTCTCGGCGAAGCTGTTTTATCAGCAGCATCCACACACAAAAAAAACAAAAAAACAGTTGAACATGAAAAACGTTTTTGCGCAAGTGGACTTGCCAAATGAAGACGGATTGTATGAAATGGATCAATAAAAAAAAAA
>FLSR01004884.1:24985254-25004369 GCA_900092035.1 Leuciscus waleckii | reverse complement strand
TCATTTAAAACACCACTTTTTTTTTTTTTTTGCCAGCAAATATGGTTTTTTAATGAATTCATATATTTATTTATAAAAATCATACTGCCCCATGAAATTCTGCAATATTTTATGTTTGTAGCTTATAGCTTAAGCTAGCTAACTGATTTTCAAAACAGTAGATTGACTGCAGTTTAACTAATTCAAATTATGAATCAGCTTTATTTTTTATTTATTTGGCTTAAAACTGCAATACAACCAAATAATACTTTTTATGGTGTCAGTCATAGAACAGTTCAGAATCTCAGTTCAGAAAAGTTTGAATCATTCCTTTGGTGGTCTGTGGCTGAGATTTTAGGTTTTCTATAACCGTCTGACAGGATTGTGGGCTGAGCATTTTTCAACTCCAATTCAATATGTCAGAATTTATTTTGTTTCATTATTTATTTGAGTCAAATTAGGTTAAGAAGTACCCTTCTAATCAGCTTTGACTCGCTTATTATAGATCAGATTGCATTTAATTTATACCTTCAGTTCTGCGATGCTCAGTAGAACTGAGTCAGACTGAATTGTCAGAAAGAATCATGGGTAAGCTCTCCCTTTAGGGCAGTGGTTCTCAACCTTTTTTGGGCCAGCGCCCCCTATCCATTATCCAGGTGCCTTAACGCCCCCTCCACCTCCACCAGCACCAGCACCAGCACCACCAACAACAAAAAATGACTAAATGTCTTTATTGAATGTATGCTGATTATCATTCTGTTTTAATAATGTGTATTATTCACGTCCTTATTTTCTTCTTCTTATCATTATTATTAAATCCGTAACTTTTTGTATTTAAAATGTACAACATTTATGTAATACATAACATCAGTACATCATGAATCAATTTTCCAGATCATGTTTTTGTCTTATCCTGAATCACTAAGGTACACCGATAATTAAGTGTTTATATTGGGACTATTTTAAGGGGCGCTCCACTTTCTCCTTGTTTCCACAACGCTTGCGCTCCCGTAGCGTCTGTCGTTGCGTGCAACCATGAACTGCGCTCTTCATGACATGATGATGATGAGGAAGTATCAGCAAAGGATTAATTGATTTCTAGCCCTTGCATTAGCTTTACTACTAGATATATTTATGGAGACGAGAAATAAAACCCTGCACTGTACAGCTATGATATTTCCAGCGCTGGATTCTAGTCAGTGCTTGAGCGCTGGTCTATGACTGGAAAAATAATAGAGTCGTTTCAAAAGAAACGATTCTAGCTTGCATGTCACATTAAACTGGCAGATTTTAGAATGTTGTATGCAATTTTTTTTGCAAAATACATGTTTAATCTTGTCTTGCCTGAATCTTTGGTGTAAACTCGTGAACGGCCCCCCATTGTTCTCTGAACGCCCCCATTGAGAACCACTACTTTAGGGGAACCCTCACCATCCGAACATGTGTGATGCAATCATCTGGTGGCCTTCAACCTCCCATCATCTTCTTTATTGCAGACATTATTTCTCGCTCTGTTGGTCCTATCAGCAGCACACGTCTGTCATCAGAGCTCACTGACCGCCATCTGACAGCAGACTGCCCAGCTAGAAGGGAACGTTCTCAGAATTTTGGCTAACATTCCCTTCAAGTTTGGTTAATGTTCTGAAGAAAACATTTGAATGTAATGTTTAACGTGTACTATTATATTCGAAAATATTCCTATAACGTTAAATGTAAACTAAGATATAACATTTTAACTGCAACATTCAAAATATGTTTTGGGAATGTTTCTGAGGTAACAAGTTGTACAATGATCTCAATAAAACATTGTCCCAATGTTTCATAATAACAAAAGAACATTCTCTCTGCCACATTAGGAAAATGTTTTGAGGATATCATTGAAAGATGAGATGTTGAACGTTCTTTATAAAACATTCTTCTAATGTGACGAGTTAACAAAATTATAAAATTTTACTTGCAACATTTTGAGTATATTTTGGGAATGTTGTTAAAGTTAAAGTTTGTACAATGATCTCAAAATAACATTGTCCCAATGTTTCATAATAACAAAAGAAGAACATTCTTTCTGCCACATTACTGTTATAAGGACATCGAGGCCTGAGATGACAGAAGCATGTAGGCTACGTTATGATGGGCCCCGAAAACCGGGGACCACTATAATCATCACCAACTTTGAACATGATGTCACCGCGAAGGCCCTTAGGACAGATTCAATAACTGATGAGTGGAACTGTGTCGGAAGAGCCTGTGGCAGGTTGACTCTTGAGGGAACTCCTCTTGTACAACTTTTTGAAGATATCTCAGAACCTGGCAGTAGTTTTGGGAGTTCATCTTCCCGAAAGGTCCATTTAGCTCATTGTTAGGATCAGCTCACACCATGACTCCCTCGCCACCCTTCTATTGCCTGACTTTAACTAGTGCTGGTCCCTCAAGATTCACTCTAAAACTTTTAAAGAATCAATCTTATTGTGACAGCTTGTGATTCTTGTTATGTTATCAAAATGATAAAAAATTAATAAAAAAACGAGTTCCTGTTTTATATATTTATAACACGAGCCTATGATATGTGAGTTATCACACTAGCAAGAGTGCTGTTTTTCCGAACATCTGCACAATCGCAAATGTGACATTTATACAACAGTTCAATAGTTAGTAGAAAATATTATTGATACATTCTGTTTTTGCTCCGTCAAAGAAAACAGAACAAAAATGCCCCCGAGCAACACGTGTTTTGTTCCTCAAAATATCAGCATTTTTGACAGAATCAGATGAGTAAATGATTAGGCTACCCATTCATACAATACAGTCCTTTGCTAGGGATAAAACGAATTAGGATTTTTGAACGAATCGGTTGAATAATGGATTCAACTCCCTCATTAAGATGGAGACTTGCCGCCACCTACTGGCGGTGTTAGTTTCATAGTTAAAAATAAAAATTATTTAATTTTTTCCCCCAATCTTTTCATATTTCTACATTAAAATGTTTACATTTAAAACATTAATCTCTTTACATAATTTAAGCAATTATAATTTGCCATGTCTAAACAGCCAGTGTCAATCCAAAAATGGATTTTATTGATACCGACTTCCTTTTATTTGGTCGTAATAGCCATACACTGGGTCTCTGCATTCTGATTGAATTTGTTGACTAAATTTAAGAATCTGACATAAGAAGACAGATAGCTATGACAATACATTTTAAAATATTGTTTTCTCTTGGCTTTATTATTAGAGTTTTGATCTTCTCTCAACCGAGAGAGCCATCCTGCATTATATTATATTATAATGACAATTTAATATTAGCCTATACCACTAAACTTTGACTATAGACATGGTGCATAGGCTATTAATTGTTTTAGTAACCTCAAAGGCCATTTTAATTTTTGTGTAATTTGTGCTGCTCCATAATGATGTTTGTAGCGTTAGTAGGGCCCAAACATAAACTCAAGCCCCCAGGGGCTTATCAATCTCTGAGAATCTGATAGCTTTAGGCTAGTTTTGGAGATTCACGGTGCAGTTCTGGAATTTGGTGGCATTGAGTCGAAAGGGTGTTTTACACTTAATTCTTCTCCTTAATTCTTAAGTCTTTTGCAGTATGTGCATCTATCTGTCACGGATTCACTCAAGGACACACCCCAGCCAGCGTCAACTCAGCACACCTGGTCCCGATCACAATCACCGGAATTCTGATTCACAGCACCTGCACCTCATCACTTCACTTACCACGCCGGCTCTGTATTTTAACCGCAGTCATTTCACAGCTCACTGTCCGGTCTCGTCTTTCGACGCCTGTGACTCCCCGGTTCCTAACGTTTCTGTCTGGCTCCATATTCCCTTGATTAGCCGCAAGTATATCCAAGTTGTACACTAACGTCTCTGTGTGTTCATTTCAATTGGTGTGCGGTGGTTCCCCAAGACTCTACCGTCCGTCTCTCTGAGTTCTCCAGTGAATTCCCGGATCACTATTCTGATTCCCCGTGGTTATCTATTCCAAGAATCATCGTGGCTGCACGAGTTTCCAGTATTCTCTCTGTGCTTCCCTGGGAGGACCTCGAAGCCATTTCCTGTATTCAGGAGTTGCATACGTGTCTAAATAAACTCTGTTAATGTCATTCTCTGAGTCTTCATCCTTGTATTAGTGTGACACTATCCTTCTCGGTACGTTTTTGTGACCCTGCAATATTAAGGCATTTAATTGTCTGATAACTTTTTAATTTGCACAATATTTTTTTACCTTTCAGTGTCAGTTAAATCTCTTTTTTTGGCCCATTTGCCTGTAGAAATAAAAACCTGACAGAGAGGTCCACCTACTCACACTGAAAACCTTAAGTTCAGCTGCAGCCTTAAACAATTATTAGTAATCAAAGTATAATCTAATTGCATGGCTGTACAAGTGGTTTTGACTTAAATTATATTAAACTGACTTTAAAAATTAGTTGAATCTCATATAAATTAAGTTGAAATTGTTTGAAATATTTTGATGAGTTAAAGTATTGGAAAAAAAATACATATGTTGCCCTGACTTATCGAGCTATACGTTTTCTTTAGTGTAGCCTATAATTATGCACATCTAAATATAAGGTGTTTCTTTTAAACTTGTTTTTACTTTAACTCATCAACAATTACACCACCTTAATGATTATAATAGTCTCAATAGTATGCTGATGTGAAATTCTAGGAAAATATATGGTCAGACTATCGACTTGCCTTAAAACTATGCATGCTTCAATGAAGACAGCGCATTAATCTAGAACCGTGATTAAACTGACTGGAACCAACCGTTTGGACGCACACCTTCCAGCCAATCAGAATCTGCCATTAGTTCCACTCATCCTTCGAAGAGCAAGCTTGAAAACCATTATTTACCTGGCTTCGTGCATTGAAAAGGTAAGATAATGATAACTCAAAGTAATGTATATTATTATAGGTATTGTTTTCATTAATTAGTAGGCCTACTAGGCCCATCTTCCTTGTTTAATTTAAGTAATGTTTAACCTGATGTGGTTAAAGTTAGCCTGGAAAAATATCATTTTAGCAGATATCTTGACTTACACAGTGGGTGACTGAGGGGGTTTTCATTTTGATGACAGTTATTACAACACGTTTCATATAACAAAAAAAATTATAATTCTGCTATTTAGCTCAATAATATAATGACACAGAGGACTGCGACTGCAACACACCTTCATTTGGATTTTGAAAATTTTTGCATGATTACACTTGTCTGCCTGTTATGTTTTTCTTTATTAAAGTTATTAATAATTAATTAATAATATAATTAATAAATAGTTATTATTTTCTTATTTATTTAGAAATGGTTATGGGTAGGTTAGACGTTGAAGTGGGATTAACGTTGCAAAATACCTTATTAATGCAATATTGTTACAACAGTTGTCTTGTTTCTACTCATTTTTGTCCATTTCGTTTTATATATTCTTTTTATATTCTCTATAAAATGGTTATTTTTGGGGCAGAGTTACGGAATCTAATATATATATATATTCCACTAGCCAGTCAAGACTGTTTCCCGAAACCGTATTGTCGCAAATTGGTCTTCAACCACGTTGGTAATGATGTCAACAGGTGGTGGAGTAATAACTTTCTTTAATGAATCTGTTTGAGATCGATTTATTGCTAGATGTTTTGCTATAAATTACGAACATGGCATCTGAGGTCTTACATAGTCGAGCACGTTCGCACATGCACACTCTTCAAAAATGGTGCTTTAAATCTCTTGACAAACTAAAAGATGTAAATTACATTTTTATGTATTCTAAATAAAAGACCAGGTTGTACTGAATGTCAGCTTGCTTATTTTGCTCAAGATAAGGATTTATTAAGTCCACATGTCAGGCAAACTAGAAACTCTGCTTCTAACCACAGGTCGAAAGCTGTCTTTCCAACCGCACAAGTTTGCGATGCTGTTTGCGAATGTTTGTTGGAACGATGGTTTCGGGAAACACAGACTCGTTGAACTATGCTGATAACGACGGAACTTGCGAACATAGTTATAATAATAATTCATTATATTTATATAGCGCTTTTCTGGGTACTCAAAGTGCTTTACATGGAAGGGGGAATCTCCTCAACCACCATCACTGTGCAACATCCACCTGGATGATGCGACGGCAGCCATATTGCACCAGAACGCCCACCACACACCAGCTTATTCGTTGAGAGGAGACAACATTGGCCAATGATACTTTTGGGAAACGCACCCCAGGCTGGAAAAATTATGTTAACGTCGGTCTTCTTCTTGTGACACTTTTTCAGGGGTGTTGTGTTATAGTTCTGCCTATTATTATTATGATCAACTTAATATGATTCACTTCACAAATATTTACTCATGCTGACATTTCTCTGTGTTCTTGTGAAAGCATCATGGATGCAACATTGTGCTCGGTACGTTTTTTTTAATCAACATTTTTTTCTGTGTTCCTCTTTTACTTTCATCAATATAAATATTTAGTTGCAATGTCATATTGAAAGTACTCATCCCTCTGGAAAAGGGCAAAAAGATTAGAAGAAAAATGTGCAAGTGCTCAAACAGCTGCATCAGAGTTTTTGCCAACAAATTCTCTCCTCATTGCCCTTCACTGCTTCCCAAGAACTTACACAAGATGAGACTTCTGTCAAACAGAATAGCGCAGATGAGGGAGATTTGGATGATTTCCTGTCCCAGAGCAACTATAGGGAAACTAACCTACCACTTAGACATTGCATTGCAAAGTGGACAAATGAATTTCGTGTAAAACACAATGCAGTGGATTGTTTGTTAAAAAAATTTATGGAAAATGGACACCCAGACCTGCCAAGGACAGCAAAAACACCTCTTGCCACCATTTGAAAATGTATCCTTAACAGGATATTTCTGAATTAGATTTCATTGACTTTTCGCTCAATATTGACGGCTTGCCGCTTTTCAAAAGTTGCAAGAAGACTCTGTGGCCAGTGTTGTGCCAATTTAATTTATCTCCTCCCTGTTTTGGTTTGTTAAAGTCAAAAATCTTGACTTTCTTGATGATGTTGTTGGTGACCTTCGCAGCATTATAGAAAATGGTCTAGAGTTGTGTTACATGTGATGCCCCAGCCAAGGCTCTTGTGAAGTCCATGAAACTGTGTTCAGGCTAGTATGGGTGTGACAAATGTACACAAAAAGGAGTGTGGGATGGCCATCGGGTGATCTATCCTGGAATAAACATTCTAACATTGAGAATTGACAAAAGATTTTGTCTCAGGAGGAGCACCACCTGTCTTCAGTTCTGTCGCCATTTTGCCAGCTCCCACTAAACATGATTGAACAGTTCCCTGCGGATTATATGCTCCAGTGTTGCCTTGGGGTTAAGCGCAAAATATTCCTCATGTGGCTGAGGGGACCACTGTGAATCAGATTGCCATCTGGCCATATTAAGCAGGTCAGTTCACAGCTTCTGAAGCTTAAAGCATGCATTCCAAATGTGTTTGCAAGGAAACCAAGAAGCTTGAAAGAGATTGACAGATGGAAGACCACAGAGTTGAGACAGTTTGCCCTCTATACAGGAAAAATTGTGCTTACAGGCATAATTGCAGATCAGCTCTATGAGCACTTCCTGGTTTTTGTGTGGCATTATCCATCCTTGTTGCCCAAGACTGGCAAAACAGTACAGTCAGAATGCAGAGGAGTTGTTGGTGTACTTAATTGCACAGGGAAGACATTTGAATGGGGATGAGTTTCTTGTTTACAATGTCCACAGTTTGGTACACCTAATTAATTTTACAATTAGATGCAAACATTTATGTTACTGCAGTGCTTTCTCTTTTGAGAATTACTTGCATCAGCTGAAAAGATTGGTTTGTTCTGGGTGAAATCCTCTCTCACAGATTGTGAGGCGGCTTAGGGAAGTAGACAAACTGAGGAAGATACTTCGTGAACCAAAGAAGACTGTAGAAATAAAAATAAAAAAACAACAACAACAATGTCTTCACTCCTAGTGATCTAGAGTGCTGTGAAGTGAGACAGAGCATGGGGAAAAGATGTTGCTCTGTCGTGTCTATGATCAACTTGAGCCATTCTTCATGCAGCTCTGTGACTCAAGGGTGATTGGAGTGTAGACAGCCAGAGACAGTCACACTCGGATGAAAACATTATCTTAGAGGCATTTGGGCAGGCAGGCATTTATGACTGAGGCAGACAGTGGTTTGAGGATTGTACTTACCTTGCTCCATTCATTCTGAGTTCACAGACTTAAAGGATTAAATCACTTTAGAATAAAAAGTTCCTGATAACTCTGCGATGAAAATGACAAGTATGACTAAACATTTAGAAAATATGGTGGTAGGTGGTCAGTTAGCCTCTTTTGCAGCAACATTATACTGAAGAATAAATCTTGCAGCACCTGCTGATTGCCCAAAACTGTGATTTAAGTTGGCATTTGACATTTGACATTTTGATTTAGTATTTGACTTGACACTTGTGCCCGAAGCCTTGAAACTCCCTTTGGACTCTGGTAAAGTGGACTTGGTCACACCTCTGTTCTATTGTTTATTATACAAAGATATACATTTCTATTTTATATTTTTTTGTAGACTGTGTTTTGCTACTGGCCACAGAAGAATGTTACTGCCAAAGTCAAAAGGAGAGAGATACCAGACAAAACACGTTGGGCCAAATGTAAAGTCTCAGTTTTAACATACACAGGTATTGTTTCACACTCTTTTATCTTGAGTACTAAGCCCACAGACATCGCAAAAAAAAAACCAAAAAAAAAACCACCTTTCAAATTATTACATTATTGTCACACATGAGTTAAAGGGATAATTCACCCAAGAATGAAAATTGTGTCATAATTTATCCAAAAACAAGGTAACACTAATTTGACTTCCAGCATAGTGAAAATGACATGAATATGACATGGTGGGCAACTGAAAAATCGCATACACTAGTGCGTTAATTTTTGACAGCCCTAATATATATATATATATATATATATATATATAAAAAAACATTTGTATACATTTTCCAGCTTTAAAATAAATAAATAATTGGTTCTGAATTTTGAGATATTAGCAGCCAAAAATGAGCCCATGTCTAAATGAAATTCAAATTGATTATATTAATTGGATTAAAATGTAGTTTTCCGAGCACTGATTGTTTGTTGAGCTCCAATTATGGATATCAGCACATTTGTATATGCCAACAATGGTAGAAATGTAATTAATTAAAAAATCAATTACGTTACCCAGGAATTGCATTTTCATGGGGGAAAAAGATCTGATTTACCAAAACAAAAAAAGAGGTTAATTACATTCTTGAAATGTGTACATGTCATTGCATTACATAAATTTTTTGCCAGTTTTATTTTTTTTTCATATTTTAAATCCTTATCCGTCATTCACCCATAAACACACACAGACACACACACACACACACACACACACACACACACAACTCTACCGATATTTTGTAGACAGCTACAATAAGGCCATAGATAAGGTCAACCAAGCAACAATGACCTCAAATTTGGACAGTGACCAGGAAGTAGAAACAGGCAGGAAGATTGTCACTCCTGCTCGGTACCTCGACAAAGTGCTTGGTGTCTGTGTATAATCTTTGTGTCTTGTTTTCCTCAGAAATTTCTACTTTCAGTGAACTGCAATGACTTTCTAACTTGCTATGACCTTGTGTTTTTAGTCACTCCATCAATGGATTTTTTTTTTTCCCAGCCAGACACAACAAGGACAGCCCAAGTAAGTCTCCATTTTAACACTTTATTAACATTGCTTTTACCCCTGGCTGGCTGTACATTTAGGAATTTTCTCACAAATGTAGTTGTTTGAAATTCATTAAAATTAAATTAGATTTGTGTTGTATAGTGTAAATGTAGAAAAGACGTAGCTGACCCATGTACTGTTAGGGGCAGGCCCCTCTGGTCAATTTGCAGTTTGCTAGCTCCTATTAAAAGTTATTGAAACTCTACCTTTCAACTAAGGATGTGACGGTGAGAAAAATGTTCCCACCGGTTAATCAATGTGTGACAACACCGGTAATACCGGTATCACCGGAGGGTGGGGGGCGTTGGAGTTTTTCCCTCTTTTGCATCTTGCTTTTAAATCGCTTATTCAAAAGCGAAGTAAAATACGCACGCCTCACAGGCATTCATAACGGTGCGGAGGAGAGCAAACGTTTTTGTTTAATTCCTATGGAAGTTGAGTGCGAACACACACACACACGAATGCCTGTGTGCATTTTACTTTTGCCTTTTTGTAGGCTTAGCGCAAATTCAGGGGCGGCAGTTGCTTGAATGGTGGCGGGTTCATTATTATTCTCGAATGGAAAACACAACAAAACAGTATAATGACAAACACGCTTAAATAGGCGCTTTTACATTTCGCTTTGAAACCAAATCTTCCGCCGTGGTCTTGTCAGTCAAGAGTGAGGCGAGATCTGACTCCTGCTGCTGATTTGTGCTGTGACTCGTTCAGCTCACGCTGAATTGAGCAGACGTGGTCAGTTTTTAATTGTAGTGTATTTTCTCTAACTGAACTAAATGATTTTTAATTACTATAAGAAATCAAAACGATGGTGGGGGCGGTGCCTCGGTGGGCAAGTGATGTAACCGGTGTTGCGGATGAATCTCTGAATCCGACTATCTCAGCAAGCCAACTTTCAACATTTGTAAAACCTAGAGCAGATTTTCTGCTATCTAAAAACAAGGATTATATTATAAAAACAAAAAAGACACAGAAAGTATGCAGAATCATATATTGATTATGGTTTAGTAACCTGTAAAAGACTTTGTAAAGGATAGTGTGTTCTTTTTCCAGAAAAGGCTCTAATACTGAATGCAAGACAAAATATAGAATTCATCACATTGACTGATAAACTGCAAGTCTACTGAAATGTTCCTAACTGTCAACTTGAGATTTGAATCCATGGCGGAAGGTAGTAGTTCTGCACACAATAGGAAAGACGTCATTGTTTCTTATTTATTAACTCACTTATGCCGTCGACTGTGTTATAAACGTAATCTCACACTTGTAGCCGTGCGATATGGCTGTATCAGCAAGCTGTGATTACCTACGGCCTCGTGCCTACAGCCGTGCTGATATACAGCCATTTCGCACGACTACAAGTGTGATATTGCACATATAGCAAAAATAGTTAAAAACCTAGTGCTGATTTGTATTTTAATAATTAAATGATTTTGCATATAAATTTCTCATTGTATCCCTTTATCAAGGAAAAACACAATATTTGATCATTTTTCATTGTGCCTCTAAAGTTTATCAATGCGCTCCTACATTTTTCTACTTAAAAGCACTGGGTCAAAAAATAAGCGTCAAGCCCTGACTTTGCAAGTAATTTTGTGACTGCATTTCTTTTGTATTTTTTTTAGGTCATGCTATAGGTCTTCAAATTTATTCATAATGGTCTTAAATTAGACATGATGAAACCTGCGTAAACCCTGATGAACCAGCTTTTTTTTCTTCTATTTTTGGCAGCATTGCTCACAAATTTGGATGTGACCTCAACCAGGACTATGTTACAGAGCAGTGACCAAGGTGTGCCTTTCATCACTAGACAACTTGCTTATGGTGACATAATCTAATTGTACACAATTTCAACTTATTTTGCACAAATTTAGGTCCTTCTATCACCAGCACTCCGAATACAACTCCAAACACTCAGAGTAAGTTGGATTCTTGATCATCGCCATCAAAAGATTACACAAACTAGTTTCCATTGTCAGCTACTGTACCAATGGTACTTTCAGTAATCTGGGACTTGTCAGAGCCTAGTAAATTCTGGGATAGATTTTTGTTTCCAGAACCACTTAATGAAGAATCAACAATGATGAAGTAGGTAGTTGTAACGGGGCTGTTCTAGGTGGGGATTGAACCCGGGTCTCTTGTGTTCAAAGTCACTGAGTTAACTTATTGAGCTAAATCCCCAATAAATGAATCCAAGAGCAGGGGTGGTCAAAAAGCAAGGAGTCGTAGATCTTCAACAAAAGACAATCTTTACTGATAGAAAATACAACAACAAAGGAAGCCAGGCTTCCAAGAAACAGTTAAAGAAAAATAGACACAACAGGACTTTGACTTACTTAGCTTGCAACTGGTATCATAGGCTCAAGACTGACCAATAAAGCATGACACAAACACACTTAAATAGGGAAATACACAGGTGTGATACACAGGCATAATGAGCAGGTTGCCAGATGCCAGCAAGGTTTTCCAGCCCGAAACCTCGTCAAAAACCGCGAGAATGCACAAAAAAACACCCAAAATAGTTTTGGCTTGTTTCTCGTTTAAACACATTGAAATCATTAGCAAGCTTTAAAATTACCCATTTTTCGACTTAACCTATCCGATTTCAGAAACAATATTCAATCAAATGAACGCAAAAGTATGCTGACCTCAGTCAGACTATACTATTAATAATAATAATAATACATTTTATTTCTAATGTCAGCTAATATCCGCTTTTCTTAGACTCAAAGCGCTACAATACACAATAAATGCAATAAAGCAATCACAATAAAGTATTCAGTACATATATTAAGCTTATGTTACGGAAAATAATGCGATCAACTCGGCTCTCAATAAGTCTGTTTATTGTCAAACGTCGCTTGAAACAAAAGCATTCAGTAACATAAAAACATTGAGTGGATATATGGACATACTGTACAAAATAACCCACTTTAACATTTCAATTATTTCAAATTGCATCATGAAACATGCATAGGCTATTCATGAATAACATTTCATGAAAATCTCGTTGATAGAACAGGGGTGTCGACTCTTTGCAGAACATGACTGGCGGGCCAATTCGGCTATACAAAAAATAATTTCATAGGCGTACGCCAAATATAGGCTATTTGGCGTACTGTGATTTAGAACAATTAATACCAAGGAGTTACCAAGCTATTCCTTGTGACAGGCAGTTAAACCTATGCTTTTATGAAAATCTCGTTGAACATATTATTTAGAACAGTCAGTGCGCTCTTTGCATAAGCAGAACGTTCATGCATGGCGGGCGGGCCATCTCTACACCTAGGATAGTATATACTAGTGCCAAACTTGCTCAACAACTGTCTGTGCGGACGGAATGTAGCTGATGTCAAGCGATCAAGACCTGTGCGCACGTCCATCAACCCTGAAAGAAGGGGTAAGCCCATCCTGCTTCGTAGGTCATCTTTCAGCAGTGTGACTTGAGAAAATGCTCTTTCAACTGGAGCGTTGGATATGGGGAGGGTGAGCAATTTTATAGCACCAAAAGCTAAATCCTGGAAACAGTGGTTTCCTCCAGCATCTTTAAAAGATTCCACCTCAAGCCAGAATGCGTCAATGGCCAGGTTGGGAGAAAAACCTGCTGAGGCAACATTTCTCAGCTGAGTCTCAAGAGAATCGAGAGAGCCAGAAAAAAACTCTCTAGGTGTAACCGGTCTGTAGCTGACCGCTGTTACGATACTCTCTCTGGGTTGTGTATAAGAAGAACCAGGCTCATCAAAATGGGGATGTTTATTAACAGTCACGCTCAACATGGACTTCTCACCATCTGTGGATCAACATCAATAAAGTTGATAAATGACATGTGAGCATCTCATTATTGCATCACCTCTCCCCAGCATGTGCAATGCGAACTGGCGTGTAACAATTATGCAAAATACACATAACATTAACACAATATAGATTGTAAAACACAATAAAAGTGAAATACCTGTGGATCAACATCAATAAAGTTGATAAATGACGTGTGAGCATCTCATTATTGCATCACCTGTATGATACACTAGTTAGTTGATTAATGACTCAAAACCTTGCTATACAGATCATACAGTCACACGATATATCTTCAAATTATTTATCCACTCGCACATATAACATACAACAAAACACACTATACAGTCTCCGTACTGTTTACAAGGGGTTATTAAATCAATTTACACACTTTGCAAACTTAATTTGGTCATAAATTGAAGAGCTCTGAAAAACGCTTACCTCTCCCCGGCATTTGCAATGCGAACTGGAGAGAGGCGCGCGCACACTCAAAATGGCACCAGGACAGCGGCAGAAAAATATGTCAAAATAAAAGTCTCTAGAGAGTGAATCACAGAATCAACATATTGCTCAAAGAAAAACAGAAATAAATCAGTAATAAAATAATAAGGATTTTAGTGAAAAAACAACAATACATTAAGCTTGGATTGTACTTATAACTCGTTACATTGGCAACTCTCGGACTGTTGGCTTGTATGAATCCACGGCAGCAGGACATAGGAGCTCCAGCTTGGCGAGCAGCTCTATGGATGCAGGCAGGCGCATTTGGTATTGGACCAGGAGTTCTTTCAAAAAGTCTGTGCAACGTGTTTGGACCAGTAACTTCATTTCAGGGGACAAGGTGCTTGCTTCCAGCTTCTGGCTGAATGTGGCCCCCAAGTCAGTGTCTGCAGGTGAGAGATAGATACTGGTGGAATTTAGGTCCAATTCTCTGAGCTGTTTTTCATTATTCATGCGGAAAACGCTAGGCTTGATCATGCGTCTCATGGTTGACATATAGAGCCGGTTAAGGTCTCGAAATACAGCGAGGATGTCCCCAGTCTCCAACTGGAAATTCTTGTTTACGGTCTTAATTTCAAACAGCAGCGGACGTAGAAAATGCAAGTACAGACTGTTTGTTTTGTCTTTGTACATCTCGCTGAGGAGACGCGCGGCATAACAATGCTCAGCATTAGCGGCCAATGTAAAATGTAAGGTCAGCTCCTCTTCTTGGTCCAGAATTCGGTCTATGCAGTCTGCTGTTGCCAGCCAGCGGGTGACGCTCGGCGATAGTAACTTTAGGGGAGACCTCCATTGACGGTTCGTATATGGCTTTATAATCGGTCTGGCGCTTTGCGGAGTGTGAGAACCAGTTATACGTCTCCCTGATCAGATAGTCTATATTGCTGGGCAGCTGTTTCATCGCTTTGTGGGCAATTATATCCAGGTAGTGGCACACGCATCTTATAAGTTGTAAATTCGGTTGCCTCTGTTTCAGTAACGTGTACACCGAATGATGCCTGCCGACCATTACACTGGCCCCATCTGTTGCTATCCCCACCATATTAGCAATGTCCAGTGCACACTCCTGCAAAAATCGAATGACTGCCTCCACAACTCCATTAGCATCAGCATCTGAGAGCTCTACCAAACCCAAGTAAGTGCTAATAAGTAAGTGCTAACTTTTTTGGAGCGATATTTTATGCATATGTAGAGCAATTTGCTCACTGTAATGTCAGTTGTCTCGTCCAAATATAGCGAGAACGGGGAGTCACCGATGTCCTCTAGTAGCTCCTGTCTAAAATGAGGTGCTAGCAATGACTTAATAACAGCAGTGCATTTTGTTCTGTGCATCTGGAATGCACCTGTCTCGTCTTTCAGTATATCAGATAGTTCATCAACAGCATTAATGGCCGTGTGGCACGCAATGTACGTTGCTATCCGCAGTTCTCGTCGTTTCTGGACATTGCTGTCAGTGTTACTGGACTCACCCACTCTGCTCACTGTAAATGGTCTGACCGTTGGCTGGCACCTTATGCTTTTTGGTGGCTGCATGATCTTTGAGATCTTTTAAATGAGCACGGACATCAGCGTTACAGTATTTGCAGTGTGCCTTTCCTTCTTCTGCACCCTGTGCAATCCATGACTTTCAGTCTGGATCTCTTTCCCACTCTTTCCTGTAACTTTTTTCATATTTTGCCCACTTTGACATATTGACAGTGTGAGTGAGCTAACTAAGTTTGAAAACGCCGCGATCTGTGTTTGGGGGGAAGGCGGTGCCGGCGTTCTTGACGTAGTAGTAGTGAGAGCTATGAGTGATAGGGAGTGTCGTTGTGAGTTTACGGGCGGCACGTGACGTCAGCCAGAGCTGTAGTGGGTGTGTGAGTGTATGAATGAGTGAGTGAGGCAGCTGCCCGCTGAACAGAGGGTCGCAGGAAGAAGGATCTGAAGTGCCAGTGTTTCGGTTACAAAAACCCGCCGAACTGATCCGAAACCAGCCCAATTTTTATCCACCCACCCAAACCCATTTTTGCCCGCAAAATAGATTCCAAAACCGCCCAATTGGGCGAGAAACCGCCCAATCTGGCAACCCTGATAATGAGTGGTAGTGTTCAGCAGGAGTCTGGTGAGAGGCGCCACCTGCCGACCAGGAGGTTAAAGAGCACCTATTATGGCATTTAAAATTTTCCTAATATTGTTTTAGAAGTCCCCAACAACAGTTCTGCATGCATGCAATGACAAAAAACACTTTAGTTTTCTTATAATATGCATTTATTTTTACCTGTTTTGACCACGATTCTCAAATGATTCGTTTAGTGAATCACTTTTCAAAACCCCGCCTTTACGTGACGCTAATCTGCGGTGATTGGTCCGATGAGCCAGTCAAATGTTAGCAGTGTTTACAGGGATAATACTTATATTGTTTAACACGGACTACAATGATGCTTTTATCAATTAAATTGTGTTATAATAATGATTATAGTTCAGTGCTTCGTAGTTTGTAGTAAAAAAATTCAAATAAGATAAGGAATTTAATGTTATGTTAGCGAGCATAGCCCAGAGTTCATATTGTAAAAGCACAATCAGTCTTTGTTTGCGTTAGCCTGATGCATAAACATAACGTTTTTACAAAAAAATTAAATAAATAAAATAAAATAAATGCAGTACTACGAGGTATTACTCTATTATTTAAGACAACGACAAACACTTCACATATCTCAATACAATTGTCATTGAAGACCTAGAAGCTAAACGGTGGTTACACAACAAACAAAATAATTATTAAGCATGCTACATAAAACATAAAAGCAACAATTATTAATAACACTTACAGGTTGTGATACGGAGGAGGAAGCTGATGCAAATACACTTGGAACTGAACCTTCCTTCAATATCAGCCGGCTCGCGAATCCAAGTTTGATTGCATTTAAGTTGGTAAAGCAATCATCTTCAAAATGGCGCGAACAAAGCACAAGGCTCGGACTATACTTCTGTGGAATAGTTGTATGAATTGTAGCCACTTAGTCTTCAAATGCTCCTCGGGCAGATGAAAAAAGTTTGTTTTTGAGTCGCACTTCAGAACACAGCGTCTCGTCACCATGATGTTTTCACTGGCGTCTTGGAGCGCAATAAGTGGGCGTATCGTATTCAAATAACTTGACAAGTTGACGTCATCTAGTCAGAGAAAAAGCTTCGGTCTTCTAACGATTCATAAAAATGACTCCGAGTCGACTCTTACTTTTGAAAGACAATAACTTTATATACGGTGCACTTTCATATTTAAAACTTTGCAGGATGTTTTTGTTCACTTAGATCTATGTTACACACTACATGAAAGGTAAATTGGGGTCTCTGGGGTCTAAGGTGTTTTTGGGGTCCTTGAGATGTTTTGACATGCCCTGACATTTGTGCTTTTTTCAGTTGCTTATAAACATATTAAAGGTGTAATTATACTATTCAGCACAAACAGGGCTACCATAATATGTGAGCAATATGTATGTACATGTTTGCATTTCTGAGAGAATAATGTTTATGCATGGTTATTGATAAAACAAAAAAATTTAGTTTCTGAAAAAAGGCCACAAAACACATACTAAATATGTGTCCACAAGACTTTTGACTAATGGATGTTGTCACCTAGAGTTTTTGCTTAATCACTGGTAACCACTGGGCTCAGCTCTTGATTGGATTTCAGGGTTTCCTGATGCAGCAGCCTGAAATTCTGCCATATCACATTTTTTTCAGGAAGATCACAATTTACAATTTTATTTATTTTTTTATTTTTTTATTTTTTCATATTGGTAGTACTATAAGTCACTGAGCAGTAGAGCAAAAATCATTTCTAAATTTAGGTGAACCTAGAAACATTTACATAAATTACACAGGTAACACTTTGCAAGTCCCATTTGTTAACAATGATGTATTAGCTTGCATTAACTATATGCATTTTGCAATATACATTTTCACAGCATTTATTAATATTTGAGCAATACAAATGCTCATTTGCTAACCATGATCATTCATGTTAGTTCATAGTGTAGATAAAATAAAAGACAAAAATTAAAACTCAATTACAAATTTTATTAGTAAATTTTGAAATGAACAAACTAACAATGAACAATAGTTCTACAACATTTATTAACCTTAGTTAATGTTGCAAATGGGATCTAATTGTAAAGTGTTTCAATTTCATAAAAATCCAGTCATGCTTAAATATGGCAATTTTAAATACCTATGCAAAGCCCAGAGCATTGAAATTACATAAATGTATATTACATGTTTCAAAATAACAAAATATGAATTGCAGTGATGATAAAAAATAACTCAAAATTGAATGCGTTTCAGATTTGTTTGAATATGTCGGCTGCATTAACATGTGTGTTGAGAAAGCAATCACATCATTAGCTTTAAATATGCAAATTTGCCAGCAAATAAATGCAAAAAAGTGACCAGCTGGATTTAAACTAATGCAAATAGTTGGTTACAATTGAGACATTAAACATTTGGGTCGGGTTTGCGTGTTCTAGTCACATTGCTTTAACCGCTTGAGGTTGTGATGTTAGCATCCTCTCAGCCTCTACGACAAACATAACTGCTGTTCTTTCTCTGCTAATGTAGCCTCTAGTCAGCAAATTAATTACTTTATAATGATATGATAGCATGTACTGTAGTGTTCTGTATTCATTCTGTTTTGCTGTCTGTGTTTTAAATGTGCATCTGAAGTGTCAGCGCTCCCGGGGCAGTGTGCAGCATTACATGCCAAAACAAATCGCACGAGGCATCAGTGATGGATTTTATTTCTCCTCCATAGCTGCCGACTTTTGAGTTTAGCTTGGAGTGAGAATTATGGGGGCGATTGGGGGATGAAAAAATAAAAAAAAACCTTGCATCACAATGTGTATTGTAACATTTTAGTAACTAAGCTGGATTTTATTAGGTTTAGTGACAACATGTTACAATGTTTACATAGTACAATTTCTGGTAAGCTAGGTTTTTTTTATTTTTTTTTATTGCTTGACACAAATTTCACGTTTTCAATTCAATTCTTGTGATTTGATTTAATATTGACTCATTTGGATAAATATTAGGTACACAAGATAGGTGTAAATTTTTCT
>FLSR01004884.1:24960701-24984926 GCA_900092035.1 Leuciscus waleckii | reverse complement strand
TCTCTCTCTCTCTCTCTCTCTCTCTCTCTCTCTCTCTCTCTCTCTCTCTCTCTCTCTCAAAAAAAAATCCAATCCCATGAAAAAACTAGGGGAAAATTCTGTCCCGTCCCAATCCCAGAAGAATGACTCCCATTCACTTCCACTCCCATGTTGTGTTTTTTTGGCCGGAATCTGTCAGTTACAGTAAAAAATACAGTACAGATCACAACCTTAGTTGAATAAAAATCCAAAAAGTAGTTTGTTATTTTATTGAACTGAAAGACAGCTTAAACAATGCACACATACATTAAATTTCATGTAAATCATTCATGCAAACACACACACACAGGCACGCACGCACGTGTACACATTTTATTTCAGGACGCCCAGAAATGTCAGTGAGCAAGCCAGGCTGTGTCCGGCCATGAGCTTTGAGGCCGTAACCAAATATTGTAAACTGATATTTATCATTATTTCACAAAAAAGAACGTGTGTTGAATTGCATCTGTGCCATTGTGATCACATGGCTACGTTAAACAGATTCATTAAAGGGGATCTCTCCCATCTCACATTATAGATCGAGACAATTTGTAAAGTTTTGTAAATGACAAAACACACTCACTTAACACGTATTGGAGAATCAGAATATAAGGTAGTTGATTACATGGTAAGAAGTTTAATATTTTGAATAAAAAAAGTAAAATAAAAGTGATACATCTGTCATACAGTGCTCTTGTCAGCCATCAACAATCATGATGTCTGTCAGCCATCAGCGATGGACGATAGCGTCGTCTATAATCCCAACCCTAAAGTGGACGCATATATGACAATACATTTGAAAATGCTGTCCATCTCTGGCTTTACTGCTCAGTGTTATTTCTGGCTCAGCAAATTTATTATATTAAAATGTTTATGTATTTTGTGCTCCATACTGATGTTATAGTTGAGGTCATTTGTAGAGTTGGTATGGCCCAAACAAACATAACCTCAAGCCCAGGGGCCCCCAGCCCCCTAAGACCCTGCCTGGCACACACTCATACCTGGACCTATTTGTAAGTTCTTGTGGTCAAAAAGGACCATAAGACAATTGCTCAGAAGTATTATTCTATTTCAGATGATTCTTGCACACCAGCATATATGAGGGCCATCTTTATGAGACTGGAAATCACACTCTCTCTAGAGACCATTCAGTCCATTTTAACCAAAAACATGAGTTCTACCAGAAAGACTCGGGAGGCAAAATACCAAAACAAGTATACATTTATTAACAGCCCAGCAATAAATTAGTATGATATAAAGTTCTTTGGCGTAGGCCCCATCCATAGCACATAATCCGAGGGTCCGTAATCTAAAGACGAAGGCAGGGGCGCAGCCGATCCCCTGGGTATGTACAGGGACCATCCTGGTGGTGGTGGGGAGGATGGAGGTGAATGAAAGCGTCAGCATCTGCGAACTCAGACATGTGTAAGTACCGATCTTTTATACTACAAGTATTAGAACACGACTGGATAGATGAGAAGGTAATAGTGTAGGGGTGGTAGTGGCGCAATGGATAAGACACATGCCTTTGGTGTGAGAGACCCGGGTTCGAATCCACTGTGAGACACCAATGTGTCCCTGAGCAATGGATAAGACACATGCCTTTGGTGTGAGAGACCCGGGTTCGAATCCACTGTGAGACACCAATGTGTCCTGAGCAAGCACTTAACCCCTAGTTGCTCCAGAGGCGTGCGACCTCTGACATATATAGCAATTGTAAGTCGCTTTGGATAAAAGCGTCAGCTAAATGAATAAATGTAAATGTAATAAGTGACGTAACAATTGAGTCTTCCCGGCAGAACTTGCACTAAAGCTTTCATTTCTGATAACCCTGAAATTGAAGAGCTGACCAGGTCACTACAGATTCCAGCACAACTTGAAGAAGCTTCTGACAAGCTAAAGGACACAGCTCACAGAAAGAAAGTGGTATGTGAAAATAGGACATTGCTGTATTACTGTGTGTGTGTGCACACACAAAACAGCCAGTAGTGATTACAGTGTATATAGATGTAAACAACTGCAAGTCATTAGGGGTGTTATGTTATACTGGTACTAATAACCGTAATATTTCAAATGAACAGAACATGTGTGGCACGTTAATTATCCAGCGCCAGCATCTGGTTGACAACCCAATGTACAGTATTGCACCTTAATGCTGGTTCCCACCTGTCATGAAACACAAGCAGACACAGCTGCAGCGCTACTGCCGCGTAAATAATAATAACAATTCGTTACATTTATATAGCGCTTTTCTCGGCACTCAAAGCACTTTACATAGAAGGGGGAATCTCCTCAACCACCACCACTGTGCAGCATCACCTGGATGATGCGACGGCAGCCATATTGTGACAGTGACAGTAATGAAGCCAATCAGTGTATATATGGGGATGATTAGGAAGCCAATGATGGCCAATGGGCAAATGTGTCCAGGATACAGGGGTTAATAAACCCCTACTCTTTTTCCGAAGGACATCCTGGGATTTTTAATGACCACAGAGAGTCAGGACCTCGGTTTAACGTCTCATCCGAAAGACGGTGCTCTTTGACAGTATAGTGTCCCCATTACTATACTGGGGCGTTAGGACCCGAACAGACCACAGGGTGAGCGCCCCCTGCTGGCCTCACTAACACCTCTTCCAGCAGCAACCTTTTCTCAGGAGGTCTCCCATCCAGGTACTAACCAGGCTCAGCCCTGCTTAGCTTCAGTGGGCAACCAGTCTTGGGCTACAGGGTGTATAGTCCTGGCACCTGGCAGTGTATAGTACTGGTGCCTGGCACCTGGCACCAGTAAATGCATGTCAAGTCAAGGCACCTTTATTTTTATAACGCTTTTTACAATACAGATTCAGATACAGAAGGCATTTCAAAGCAGCTTTACAGTGATAACAGAAAAAAAAAGCCACAAAGTAATATTGTTTAATATTAAGTGTCCCCAACTAAGCAAGCCAAAGGCGACAGTGGCAAGGAACCCAAACTCCATCAGGTGACAGAATTAAAAAAAAATATATAATTTTTTAAATCTCCTCTGTCCAGTGTGTTATTATGATTCAGGCAGCATTACAGGTCAGAGTTCAGATTGGATCGGAACAGTCTGAGATTACTGTGTGTTTTTGTGTTCATTATAAAGGGCAGATATATCGACATTCAGAGGGGTTATCAAGCTCATTATATGTGTTTGGACAAGGCGTTTGAAATAACTACAGATTCATTGGACACTTATGCTTGAAGAGTCAAACCTAATGAAAGGAACACTGAGATGAAAGGAACACTGAGAGGAAAGGAAATCACTAGGAAATACAAGCCTTGTCCTATCAGATAACTATTTTTCTGCATTGATTCTCTTTACAGGTTGATTATCTGTCGCATGGGAGCTAAAACTCCTGGTGACTCCGTAAGACCAATGATGAGAAAAATTGGAACAAATGCTCTTTGGGCCAATTATAGTTTGAAGGGTCGAAAGGGGAAAATAAATTTTCAGGAACTAGCTATATAATCCCATCATAATCCGTAAATTGTTTTTATTTTTTTAAGTTATTTTGTGACCCAAGACCTTTTCACTCTCAATGCTACTATATAATTGGAGAGGGGTTAGTGTGTTTGTGTGTCTCACCATTCCTATTAGTGTTAATTTTGTTAACTAAAACGATAATGAAACACGAGACTTTTTGTCGTTAATGATGACGAGACAAATAACTGACTACATCCACATGCAATATCATTGACAAATAAAGACAAGAATAAAATGTATTAAAAAAACAAAAACAAAAAACATTACTCCCTTTATTATTGCCGAAAAAAAGAAAAGAGGACACTGTTTTTTTGGTAACGCTTTAGATTACAGCCCGGAAAGTACTGCGTAATTAAAATGAAAGTACAGTGTAACGTTCGGTAATTACAGTGTACCTATAAAGTACTTACGTGTAAGTATAGGGGAACAATACGTAAAGTCTTGGGAATAAAGGTGTAACAACCAGGAAAATACTGCGTAATTAAAACGAAAGTACAGTGTAACTTTCGGTAATTACAGTGTACCTATAAAGTACGTACGTGTAAGTATAGGGGAATAATATGTAAAGTCTTGGGAATAAAGGTGTAACAACCAGGAAAATACTGCGTAATTAAAACGAAAGTACAGTGTAACTTTCGGTAATTACAATGTACCTTTAAAGTACGTACGTGTAAGTATAGGGGAATAATATGTAAAGTCTTGGGAATAAAGGTGTAACAACCAGGAAAATACTGCGTAATTAAAACGAAAGTACAGTGTAACTTTCGGTAATTACAATGTACCTATAAAGTACGTATGTGTAAGTATAGGGGAATAATATGTAAAGTCTTGGGAATAAAGGTGTAACAACCAGGAAAATACTGCGTAATTAAAACGAAAGTACAGTGTAACTTTCGGTAATTACAATGTACCTATAAAGTACGTATGTGTAAGTATAGGGGAATAATATGTAAAGTCTTGGGAATAAAGGTGTAACAACCAGGAAAATACTGCGTAATTAAAACGAAAGTACAGTGTAACTTTCGGTAATTACAATGTACCTATAAAGTACGTATGTGTAAGTATAGGGGAATAATATGTAAAGTCTTGGGAATAAAGGTGTAACAACCAGGAAAATACTGCGTAATTAAAACGAAAGTACAGTGTAACTTTCGGTAATTACAATGTACCTATAAAGTACGTATGTGTAAGTATAGGGGAATAATATGTAAAGTCTTGGGAATAAAGGTGTAACAACCAGGAAAATACTGCGTAATTAAAACGAAAGTACAGTGTAACTTTCGGTAATTACAATGTACCTATAAAGTACGTATGTGTAAGTATAGGGGAATAATATGTAAAGTCTTGGGAATAAAGGTGTAACAACCAGGAAAATACTGCGTAATTAAAATGAAATTACAGTGTATGGTTGTTACACCTTTATTCCCAAGGCTTTACGTATTGTTCCCCTATACTTACACGTAAGTACTTTATAGGTACACTGTAATTACCGAAAGTTACACTGTACTTTCAATTTAATTACGTAGTACTTTCCGGGCTGTAATCTAAAGCGTTACCGTTTTTTTCATAATCCTCCACAAGCGTTCATTCTTCAGATGTGAAGACATTAAATCCACCCAATTATGCATTTTTTTGCTCTGTGTTTTACTTCATCTTTGCAATCTGGCAACCACGTGCACATACTCTCTACACTGTGGAAGAAGCACTGATTATCATAAAACACTGGCAAACATGTACAGTAATTAGGAGTACTGTATAGTGATCTCCATTGAGATTTTCTGCTTAAATGATAATGTCATACAGCCAGTCTGTGTTTCTTCACAAGCTGCTTGTGCCATTTTCTGCGACTAAATCTGCCATCAAACCTTCTGATAAATACAAAAAGGATCTTACATTTTTTGTGATCATGGTTGTAGAATAAATCCACTTACGCAACTTTGTGACACAATACAAAGTAAGAGCATATGATGTTGGTCTTTTGTGGTTTACTGTAAAGATTTTTTTTTGTTAATTTCTGCTTAAATTGGTTGCTTACTATAGGGAATTAAGAAATAAAAGGGTTGATCTTGAAATATTGAAACTACAAGGCTACAACTTTGTGAATTACTCCTTCAGCTACATTAAAGTACTTAAATACTTTTCTCATTCTTGTTTTTTCCCTCTTTGCCTTTCTTTATATTTAGAGCCTTGCAACAAGATCCACCCCACGACTGCAAAAAAACAATTGAAAACTGTGTAGCTGATACACTGAGATATGCTCCTCACAGAGTGACTCAAGTCAGTATTAATCGTTTGTTCAAAAGACAAGGATGTAAAGTATTCGCTTTTCAGCGAATTATGTGTTCTTCACATAAATTTAGGTGACTTGTGTCAATTAATTTTTTATAAGAATTATATAGAAATTTGAAATTCCACTATTGTGACAACACAAACTTGATTAGATCAAAGATGAAAATGTATTAGCTTAAGAGGGTAGGCATAACAATATTTTCTGGCTAAGCAAGAAAGCCATGTTCGGTGAACTCGCAAAAAAAGTAACTGACCCACTGCATTACAGTTTACATTGTAGCTGATATATGTAGCTGCAAATATACATGATAGAAATTTGACTTTAGTGACAGGGTGGTTTGAGATGATAATGTACATTTTCAAATGAGGTTTTTTTCAGAAAATTCTCTTTTGTCAGAAAAATTTACATTGCAGAGAATTGACATTTACTTGAATGCCGTTACCTGTTTTTGGTAGTTTGGTTCATTTATCCATCTTTTTTGTTGTAAATATTAATAAGTTATTTGTGTATCATGTTGTTTATGAAAGATTAAACTTGCAAAAAAAATCATAAATCAATAATAATAATAATAGGAAAATATATAAATAAATAAATGATTTGTAAAAAAAAATATATATATATTTTTTGTATGTATTTATAACTATATTTTGTTTTACTTTATTTTTTATTTACTTAAAGGGGTGGTTGAGTATGATTTCACTTTTCTTACTTTAGTTAGTGTGTAATGTTGCTTTTTGAGCATAAACAACATCTGCAAAGTTACAATGCTCAAAGTTCAAAGCAAATGTAGATATTTGCTTTTAAAGAAATCGTTTTTTAAGGACTATAACAAAGGACATTCCTCCAGGGTTAGTGACATCACCAACCCTAAAATTTACATAAACCCGCCCCCGGGGGAATACCCAGTCCATGTTGAGAAGAGAGAGTTGTTGTAGTCAAGCACATTTGTGAGTCAGCTCAAACTGTAGCATCCATCTTTTCACATGCAACAGAAAGTCACGTGTGCATCTCACAACAGTTCCTATACGAGCGATTTATAGATTATCATGACAGAATATGTTAATTGAAGATAGTTAACTCCACATCAGCAACATATATTCATCAACTAACCATTCAGAGACGTCCTGTTGCATTCTACGTGTTGTCACTTCTTCTTGAGTCTCTCCATCTTTGCCCGACTCCGTTTAAACATAAAAGGCAGAACAGTTTCTGTCATTTTAGTGTGTGTCTGCATGAGGTAATCCGAGCTGCTAACACATGAGCTCTTGAAGCTCCGCCCTCTGTGTCGGGAGCAGCAGCATATTTACATTTAAAGGGCCAGACACAAAACAGTGCGTTTTTGCTCACCCTCAAAAAGAGAGATGGTCCTCACTGCAGAACACGAAATCCAGCCTAAACCTACCCATCTCCACCCCCTGATCCCTAAACCCACCCCTAAACCTACCAATCTCCACCCCTTAGATCTGGATCCAACTCCGCCCCCTGGATCTCGTGTACTGCAGTGAGGTGCTACTGCAAAAAGTGACAACTTTAACATGCTATATAAAAATATCTGTGGGGTATTTTGAGCTAAAACTTCACACACACACTCTGGGGACATCAGATTTATTTGACATTTTGTGAAAACAGCATTATACCACCTCTTTAATTGTAATGTGTTCGTTTGTATGTATTTTCCTATTTATTTGTACATTTATTTATTTTTACATGCATGAAAGACAACAGCATCTACTTTTTTTTAAAAATCATAAATTATTCTGATTTTATTTCATATTATTGTCTATGCAGGTGGATAATGGAGGACCATCCCATGGATGAAAGTCCATTAATGTGTCAGGAACATGCAGCAGCAGAGGGGAGCGGCCTGATTGAATCTGCTGACTAAAGAACCGTTTACGCATAGAAAAATTTTGAGATTGTTGTTTATTCATAGTTGTTTCTTGAGCAGTTTTATTTTTTTAACTTTTTTTAATTTTATTTTTATCATGGTACAAATACACGTGTTTAAAAATGTTCAGAATTTTGTTTATTCATAGTTGTGTTTCTTGAGCAGTTTTATTCGATTTTTTTAATCTTTATTTATCCTATGTTTCATGATGTGCACATGAAGGTGTAAAGAGAACACAGAGCTTAACCACTTTCTTTCTGTTAAAGCTAATACAGTTTAAAATGTTACTACACAACATTTGCATGTTATTAAAGCATGAAGTTCAACTCTAGATAAAACTGTCTGGGAACATTTAACAAAAAAAAAAAAAAAAAAAAAAAAAAAACTTTAGGTTTAAACTCTACCTTTTTACAGAATGTTAGAGAACATTCTGGGAACTACAAAAAACTTACCACTTAACTTTATAAAACTGTTAGAGGATAATGTTCTAAAATGTTATGTCTAAACATTTAAGGAATATCATCACAAAACATGTATAATGTTTTTATAGAATGTTATCCTAACTTTCAAAAGAACATTCTAAGAACAAATCGTACTCGGTTACTAACGTAACTTCGGTTCTCTCTAGAAGAGGGAACGAGTACTGCGTAAGATATCTTACGCTAGGGGAAAATCCTTTTTCCGCGAGATATTGAAGCCAAAAATTATCCTTAATTTTGTAATAATGCAAAACGCGTTGCACCAGCAATGCAGACATAGGCGAGACAGCTCACACGCCTATTGGCTGCTCTGCGGCAACTGCAGCAGCCTATCGAGCGAGGCCGGGGGTGACGTCAGACCCAATCAGGCCACTTCGCGCCCGCTGCGTCACGTCCCGCCGAAATGGGCGTGGTCTAGGCCTATAAATATCGCTCGCAGGCAGCTATTATATGGTTTTTCATCATCGAAGCAACCAGAGCGTGTGCATGCACGGCAAGATACGCAGTACTCCTTCCCTCTTCTAGAGAGTACCGAGCTTACGTGAGTAACCGAGTACGTTCCCTTCCGAGAGATCTTACGTAATGCGTTCTTTCTAAATTGACGTTCATGTTCGCCAAACCAACACAAGGATGTGATTAGCTAGAACTATGCAGTCAGCGTTAGCTTTGGTGAATACAACATATATGTTTCAGCTAGCGATCAATCTCTATTGTAAATGGTCAAGCAAATTCACAGTAGGGCGACAATTTGTGTGAATTATTGTTTTCACCCACTGTTTGTTATGGATTTGAATGTTCATTTATAGGCTATTGACAACTTTGACTAAATTTGTTTACGCCGCCGCCGTTGTTTATGCTCACTGGGAAACGCGAAGCTAACGTTATCTTGCTATTATTGCGTCCTTGTATGGGAGCTATAGTTATAACCTCAGGTGGCGAAACGATTTTAAGATAATGTTTCTCTTTTTCTGCATTCTGTTCTGCAATATATAAAAGCATTTATCTAACTTGGCGACATTACACATTGAATGAAGTATCAGTAAAACTTAACTTTGTTTGTAGTGACTATTTTGACTTTCCTTTATGCCGGAAGGGAGGGGAGGAGGGAGGAGACGGGATGAGGAGGAGGGAGGGTCTAGCTAGCCTCCGTTTTGTTTGACAACAATTCGAATGTCAACAAGAAGTTACGACTCCCGGGATCGCTTAGAGCACCTTTAACAAAGTTAATGGGGGATCTAGACAAGCAAACTTGTGCCACAGCGAAGAAGCCACTAAATTATGAGCAATTAAAACTCGCCCTCTAAATGACATTTCCATTTCCCAAGTCGACCTTTAACTTTCTCTATTATACCCTCCCAGTTTTTTTTGTGTAACTACTTCATCTCCAATAAAAACTCCTAAATATTTAAAAACAATTTTCCCCACTCCAGGCCCATAGGAAGTTTTGGTTTATTATTTTTCCAATCCCCATTAAAAAAGTTTCACTTTTTTTCTAGTTTATATTAGCAGAAGATATATATTTAAAAAGTTTTAACAAATTTAACAAAGCCTGAATATCACTTTGTCCATTGATACACATCATCTGCATAAGCCGACAGTATGAATTTATTCCTAAATTCAGGTCAAATTACACCTTGAAGTTTACACCTTATCTAATTTAACAAAGGCTCAATTGCTAAAGAATATAACATACCAGATAATGCACAACCCTGTCTTATGCCTCTAAAAACTGTAAAAGGAGTACATAAACTACCATTGACCTTTAAAATACTCTCCACATCATTATAAAGGACTTTAATGTAGTTAATAAAACTCTCACTAAAGCCAAATGCATTTAAAACCTTCCATAAAAAAAACTATGTTCTACCTGATCAAAAGCTTTCTCTTGATCTAACGAAATAAAACCACAATTTAGGTTTAGCATCTTGGAGACTTTGATAAGATCACAAATAAAATAAATGTTGTCAAATATCGATCTACCTGGGACACAGTAGGTTTGATCAGGATGAAAAACACTGTCCATTACATTAGCCAGTCTGTTAGCTAAGACCTTCGATAAAAGCTTGTAATCGCTGCAGAGCAAAGAAACTGGACGCCAACACTATGTCTCCAAGATCTACTTTTTTCAGTAGGAGGGTCAACACAGCTCTTCGGCAACTTTGAGGCAGTTTACCCCTTGCCAGACTGGTATTCAACACTTCTAGCAGATCTTCTCCTATTGTTGACCAAAAAGACTTGTAAAAGTCCACTGGTATACCATCGATGCCTGGTGTTTTTCCAGACACCATCCCTTGAAGTGCCTTCTGTAGCTCACTCATACTAAGAGGGCCATAAATTCCAGTGTTGATGCTTTCAGGCACCTGAGGTAAGTTCCCTTTCAAGGCGGTCACTTCGACATTACGTCACTGACGTATATGGGAACTCCCTTCCTCCTCATTTTCACTGAAATCTTATTGGCTAACGCCAGCTGGAGACAGCTGGCCAATTGACGCGAAACATGCAAATGCTGACCGGTCCGCGGGCAGTATAAATAGCATGGGCGCGACAATTACGTCAAAATCAAGACTGAACGCTAGCACAGCTGATCAAACGGCGAGCACGGCGGCTGACGTAATGTCTCGTTCCCGCCTCTCAGGGAACCGAGGTTACGATAGTAACCGGAGACGTTCCCTTTCAAGGCGGTTACTTCGACTATACGTCACTGACGTATATGGGAACTCCCTTCCTCCTCATTTTCACTAAAATCTTATTGGCAAACGCCAGCTGGAGACAGCTGGCCAATTGACGCGAAACATGCAAATGCTGACCGGTCCACGGGCAGTATAAATAGCATGGGCGCGACAATTACGTCAGAATCAAGACTGAACGCTAGCACAGCTGATCAAACGGCGAGCACGGCGGCTGACGTAATGTCTCGTTCCCGCCTCTCAGGGAACCGAGGTTACGATAGTAACCGGAGACGTTCCCTTTCAAGGCGGTTACTTCGACTATACGTCACTGACGTATATGGGAACTCCCTTCCTCCTCATTTTCACTAAAATCTTATTGGCAAACGCCAGCTGGAGACAGCTGGCCAATTGACGCGAAACATGCAAATGCTGACCGGTCCACGGGCAGTATAAATAGCATGGGCGCGACAATTACGTCAGAATCAAGACTGAACGCTAGCACAGCTGATCAAACGGCGAGCACGGCGGCTGACGTAATGTCTCGTTCCCGCCTCTCAGGGAACCGAGGTTTCTTTTAGAATGTGTGTCGCGGCGGCGACACACACACACAAAAGTACAGTGTAATAAGAAAGGATATAAGCGCCGGAAAGCGCAGCAGGAAGGCAGGAAGGCGGCGCGGCCAGCGACTTCATTGACTCGTCCCGCTGAAGGTGCTCTCTCTCAGACGGCGCGGCTTCTTCTCCAGCTCCAGCGATGCGTGTGCTTCGCTTGAAGGATGAAAAATCAGATAATAGCTGCCTGCGAGCGGTATTTATAGGCCTAGACCACGGCCATTTCGGCGGGACGTGACGCAGTGCCCTGATTGGGTCTGGCGTCACGCCAGGTCTCGCTCGATAGGCTGCTGCAGTTGCCGCAGAGCAGCCAATAGGCGCGCGAGCTGCCTCACCTATGTCTGCATGCTGCCGCAACGCGTTTTGCATTATTACAAAATTAAGGATAATTTTTGGCTTCAATATCTCGCGGAAAAAGGATTTTCCCCTAGCGTAAGATATCTTACGCAGTACGAGAGACCTCTCGTAAGAGAACTAAAACTTACAACAGAAAACTGTATAAGAAAGTTAAGAAATAATGTTCCTAACAATATTATTACAAAAAAAAATTATAATGTTTTTAAATAATGTTATCTTAACTTTTAAAAGAAAATTCTAGGAACAGTAATACAACACCCACTGAAAACTTTATAAGAACGTTAGGGAATAATGTTATAAGAATGTTACTACTAACATTTTTATAATGTTTTTAAAGAATGTTATCCTAACTTTTAAGAGAACATTCTGGGAACAAAAATAAAACTACCCGCTGAAAACATTTATAGAACAATGCATGGTAATGTTCTCAGAAAATTGTTATAAGAAAAAAAAAACTAGCTGGGTGGGATAAGACTGTGTTTTAGTACGATTCGTTGAACCATCTGACATGATAAAGGATGGTTTGCAGATTCTTGCGATTTGAGGCCAGCTTTGTTCCTTTGTGTAGCAACCTTTTGTACACAAGCTATTAGAGTTCCTTTATTTGAACACTCTGTAATGTTGGTATTGTAATGTTTATCCTAAAATCTTTTCATCAAAATTTCAAATACAAATATATATATATATATATATATATATATAGTAACGCAAGTACGCATTCTATATGCTGTATGTGTAAAGGAATTAGAAAATGGAGCATTTGGCATTTGTTTGTAAAAGTACATTATTGCTGCACATTTGAAAATGAATGATGCAGCAAAGGATTATATTATTGGCAGTTTTAAAAATGTAATCCATTCACACACAAGGCTCTGTGACAAATGAAATGAATTGCTATATTGGATACATTATTGATTGTTTCAGAGTGTCTTACATCTACTTGAAAGCAACCATGCATAGCCTATTTAAAATGATTTGTACCGGTAATTGATCAGACCTTGGAAATTGCGAGTCTATCACTTAAGGCCCCGATAGATTTCCATCTCCCTGTAATAAGCCTGTGAAATATCCGTGTGCTGATCCAGGATCAGTGTCGCACTTTTGCCTATAAAGGGAAAGATAATGACAAGCTGGAGTCACTGATGCCAGACACACTGGTGTATCTCCCAGACAGGATTCCCTGAGAGTGTGAGATGAAAAGGGAGCATGATTAGCCAGTCGGATTTACAAATGGTCCAGCGGGGTTCCTGGACGCGGCATGAATACCAGCTCATTAGACCAACCCGTTTTCCCACTGAAGGATGCTTCATATTCTGATGAGATACTATAAAGGACCAAAGGGCTATACAAATGTTTGTAATTTTTATAGGAACCCTTTTAATAGGTTAACTGTAAGTTACCTTACTATATACTTACTGTTAATTTTTATTGTTTAACATTACATTGTGTCATTTTACTGTAAAATACCATACAATTTATGTTTTTTGCAAGTAAAAATTATGAATTGCCATATAATTTATGGTGAAAACAGTAAAAGTCCCTGAATAACACATAATTGTATTTAAATTGTTTAGTTTCTTATTTTTGTTATCAGTAATGTACATTATTTAGCTTATCTTGCAGTTTGGACTTGATTGCGAGTTCATATCTCACAATTCATACCTCACAATTCTATTTCACTTAATGAAATATACAATTGTTGTATGTACAATGTTTTAGATGTTGATTTTTCATTTAAATAGATACATTTTGTCTGTCTGTTTTCCTAATACAGAAGGATTTTTGAACAAATAAGTTGAGTGAATGATTCAACGACTCACTCATTATCACTCAATGTATCCTACAGAAACATGATTAGCTACAAATATAATGTCTGAGCAGAGGGAATAATCAAAAATCAAACAAGCTCACCTAAACTGTCTTCTATCTATCTCTCTTTTATGTTCTCTGTCAACTCAGGTTCAATCCACAGTTTGCATTAACTCTGAAGCGCGTACACCTGAAAGTGTGTCACATGCGGCTAACAGCCAATCATACGGAACATGGGTAGCGTCAGTTTGATTCACTTCTCGCGAAAGAGACGGTGCAATTTACTTCTCTTCTGAAGATAAGAGAATCAAGATTAAGATAAAGATGAAGTGAAAATAATCATAAAATTAAATGCATTTATAAGGCAGGAATAAACACTACTGCTGCAGTGAAAGTTTGAGAAGGCAGCTGAAAGAATATATCTTACTATATCAGTGCATGTGAATCCAGAGTCCATTTCAGTGTCTTCTTCTCTAGGAGCATAACAAAACCTGTCAGTTTTGATTTAAACACTGGGCACACAGAAGCTTTGTGTCCGGGCTGCTGAATGAGAAGCAGATCAGTTTCTGTGGTGTTACAGTCTTAAGTTCCGGTGGAGCCTCTTGCGGCTTGTCAGTGTGTGTATATTGTGCTTTACCTTTAAATGGATGTGTGCGTGGGCCAGCAAGATGAGCATTCATATACTGCTGGGCTAACTTTGCGGCTGCCAGTCCTGAGTCTGGCTCATGCTCTTTAACCCAGGTACAGCTGTCTGTAAGGCAGGACCTGAAGCAGCTGTTCCAAGATGACTAGCTCCCCGATCTCCTCCTTGGAATGTAGATCAGGACGCACCCATTGCTGGAAGAGATTTTGCAGACGGTGGTATGTTTCTGTCGGCGATTCACCCTCTGGTAACGTTGCTGCCCGGAACCGCTGGCGGTAGGTCTCGGCTGAGATGTTGAAATCAACTAGCTAGTCACGACTGCTTCCCGAAACCATATTGTCGCAAATTGGTCATTCAACCATGTAGGTTAATGATGTCACGAACTTGGTGGAGTAATAACTTCTTTTAAAGTGCCCCTATTATGGATTTTTTTAAATTACATTTCATGTAGTGTGTAACAAGTGAATGAAAACATCCTGCAAAGTTTTAAATCTGAAAGTGCACCATATATAAAGTTATTGTCTCTCAAAAGTAAGAGTCGACTCTGAGTCAATTAAATGAATCGTTTTTCAAACAAATCCTAAGCCGGTTTGTTGTGACGTCAAGACGAAACATTGGCACATTGCCCACCCACTTATTGCGCGCACAGACACCAGGGAAAATTTGAACCCCCTCAAACACTGCAGCTGATTCCTGTGGATACTGGATAGCATCATGTCAATAAGAAGCTGTGCTCTACAATGTGAAGGTGAAGCCATTTTCTTCCCACTGCCCAAGGATGAGAATGTGAAGAATCAGTGGTTAAAGTTCATCTTTACAACGACACCACAGCAGTATAGCCCAAGGGTGGATCCGCAAGCCGGTTGTTATGAAAGATGGGTCATAACTGTCACGTACGCCTCTGAGACACAAAGGTTAAGGATCCAATGCAGTATTTATTTTGAAAGGGTAATCCAAAAACGGAATCCAAATCCATAATCCAAATCCAGGCAAGGATCATACACAAGCAGGCAGTCCAATCAAACAAAGAAACAGGCAGGCAGGGAGCACAGGCAAAAGGGTAATCCAGAGACAGGCAAGAAGTCCAAAACCAAGAGACATAAGACCAGGAAAACACTCAGAGATGCAGTGTAAATAACAAAACTTTGCAGTGAGTGATAGAGTGAACCAAGCTTTTATAGGCAGAGCTAATGAGGCTAATGATTAACAGCTGTATGTAATCATGGCTGAGGCAGTGCAGGCGGCCAGGGCGGAGTAGGCGGCCAGGGCGGAGCAGGCAGCCGGGGATGATGCAACGCTTCAGGGGTCCAGGGCGGAGTCCTCCTCAACCTCCCCAAAAGTGAAGGAGGAACCAGCCAACAACAGAGCATAATCCATAAATTTGATGAGTGAACCTCAAGGATCACCACGAATTAGTCCTGTTTGATAGAATTCATTTAGTCCATAACAAAAAAAGTCAATGAGTGCAAAATCAGGGAAGTCTGTGAGACTAGCCAGATTCAGAAAGTCTCGGGTGTGGTCCTCAAGTGGTCTATTACCTTGCTGTAAACGGATGAGTTGAACTGCTGGATCAACGGTGGGTCTGGGTCTTACTCGGCTGCTGGATCTGTGCATGGCAAAGTTTGCTGTTACGAACTGCTCTGAGACAAGAAGGTTGAGATCCAAATCCAGCTTTTATTAATGGGGCAATCCAGACACAAAATCCAATGTACAGGCAACAGGTCAAAACACAGGTAGGCAGTCCAAACAAACAAAACACATCAGGTTGGGAACAAGGCAAACGGGTAATCCAAATGCAGGCGAAGAGTCCAAAAACCAAAATACATGGAACCAGAGAAATGCTCAGAAATGCAGCGCAACAACATACAAAACTTCACCGTGAGTGATAGGGTAACCAGACTTTTATAGGCAGAGCTAATGAGGCTAAAGATTAACAGCTGTACGTATCATGGCTGATAAGTCCAGGCAAAGGATTATGGGGAATGGGCTCTGTGAAGAGTGGTAATAGTCTGGATTGGAGTGCCCTCGGGTGGTAATCCAGGTAATCAGTCTCACTGGTGATTGTTACTAGCCTAGAAATCTAGACGCACCCTAGCGGCAGTAAAATTATTTTGCAGCCAGGGTGGGTCTAGCAACTCTCAATAGACCTTTTTGCTGCAAAAACCTAAATTGGGTCAGGCCAATCACGTCGTGTATAGAGTAGGCGGGGGCGGGCTTAACATATGACGACAGAGTTGCGACGGTTCCTGCCACTTGAAAACAAAGAATGACGGCTGCTGCAGATGGAGAACAGCGGTCTTTCGAATCGGCTTTGGCCGCAACTCTGGAGGACTTGGAGTTAAGTTTTTCTTTGAGAAAAGAACAAAGAACGGCACTTAAGTCATTCTTAAAAAAAGGAAGATGTGTTCGTAGTTTTGTCGGCCAGATTTAAAAGTTGAATCTATCAACTAACGTTAGCTCCGCTGTTGGGAAAACGCTCTGGTTGGTTGAAGCGCTGTCCTATTGTGTGCAGAGGGAATTTGAAAGACAGCCGTTTATCCCACCCATCAGATTGACCGTGTCTATGGTGATTTGCCAGACTAAACATCTTGATGTACGTCTGGCTTGCCAGGCTAGATTGTTACAATTACATGTACAAAGTGTCAAAAGTACAAGTATTGCAGAAACAATACACTAACTGTCAAGACAAAATTGATACCATGTCTGTTCATACACTGTATAAAATTTTCAACACTTGATAATTAAGCCGTAATCCAGTAATGGCCGTTCCGTTTTCGACAACACGCGGTATAAAAATCACAACTGACTGTGCCATCTGACCAATCCCCAATGACGCAAGCTATGGCGGCTTGGGAGCGGTACTCTCCCAAGAGCAACAGGGCAAGGTACGGCCCATAGCATACACCAGTTGGGGTTGAAGCCCACAGAGCGTAATATGCTCAATTAGAGCTCGATGAAACTGGAATTCTGGCCCTTAAACGGTCCATGACAGACAAATTCTTGCCATGCCATTGGCCCGCTGATGTTTCATCTCTCCAACGGGCCGACCGTGCTATCCGGGAACTCCTGCGGTTCTGGCGACCTAAGCAGCAACCTAACTCCGAGGAACGGAAGCAGGTGTCCCCAACTGTGTTGGCACTGCTTCGCCAGTGGGATCACCTACTGGAAACTGGTGAGGTCTTATATCGGCAAGTATTGCGCCCTGACGGGAAAGAGGCAGTGCTTCAAGTGTTGCTGCCTGCATCATTAAAACAGGATGTGCTGACTCAGGTTCACCAGGAGCATGGCCATCAAGGGGTGGAGAGAACACTAGAGTTGCTGCGCCAACAATATTTCTGGCTGGGTATGTCCGCGGAAGTGGCTCAGTGGTATCAGGCATGTGAGCGATGCCAGGTTGCCAAGAACTTTCAACCAGCCGCCCAAAGTTTCATGGGACATTTGTTGGCTTCACAGCCTCATGAGATCCTGGCTATCGATTACACCGTCCTGGAGCCTGGTAGGACTGGTGTGGAGAATGTCCTAGTGATGACTGATGTTTTCAGTAAGTACACTCTGGCAGTTCCCCCCCATGATCAGCCACTCCCACTGTAGCACGTGTGCTTGGTGGCAGAATGGTTTTCCAAATTTGGGGTTCCTGCTCGGATTCACTCCGATCAGGACCGCAGCTTTGAAAGTTCCCTGATCCAGCAGCTATGTGGCTTTAATGGCATCCGAAAGACTCAAACAACCCCATACCATCCGTCTGGCAATGGTCAATGTGAAAGATTGAAAGATTAATAGGACCCTCCAAGTCAAGTCAAGTCACCTTTATCTATATAGCGATTTTTACAATACAGATTGTATCAAAGCAGCTTCACACTGATAACATGAAAATAATACAACAAAGTTTGTTTCTAGAAGAAAATTGTGTCATCGTCCACCCTAAGTAAGGCAGATAATAATATTGTTGAATATTAAATGTCCCCAACTAAGCAAGCCAAAAGCGAAGCAACAGTGGCAAGGAACCAAAACTCCATCAGGTGACAGAATGGAGAGTAAAACCTTGGGAGAAACTAGGCTCAATTGGGGGTCAGTTCTCCTCTGGAGAAAGAGCGAACAGTGTACGATTATGAACTTGTTGCGGACCCTGCCTGTATCTAGAAAGCGGGACTGGCCGTCATGTCTGCCGCAATTGCTCTATTGTTACAATACTACTCCCCACCAGTCCACTGGAGAGTCTCCATTCTTCCTCATGTTCGGGCAGGAGCCTAGATTGCCAGTCGATTTCCTTCTGGGCAGGGTTCGGGATCCGGTCGGTAGTACGGTACATGAGTGGAATTCCAATTCCAGGAATGCACTAATATTTTGTTGGTAGTACCAGTTTGCAACAATTATTAGTTAACACTAATGGCTAGTTCACACTACAGGATTTTAAGTCCGATTTAAGCCCGATTTGCAAGTTAACGAGCTCGCCGACAGGTCGGGCTGTAATCGCGTGCAAATCTGCGCTCGCCAATCTGCGCTCGCCAATCTTAAAGTGTGAAATACTTTCGACGCCGACACCAGACACATATCTAGCATGCCAAATATCTGGAGCTGACGAGCAACAGCCAATGATCAGCTTGTTATGACATTACAAAATTCATTCTAATGTTTTACTCACCTCCAACTCTCTCTGAGAGACAATCACTGCTGCCCGCGTATGCTTATCCATCCTTTCACCCATATTCTTATATATATTATATATTGTTTGCGCAATGATTTGATTAGAACCCTGAAAAAAAAAAAGAAAAAAAAAAGAATATGGGTGAAAGGATGGATGAAATTGTTTGCGCAATGATTTGATTAGAACCCTGAAAAAAAAAAAGAAAAAAAAAAGAATATGGGTGAAAGGATGGATGAAATTATTATTATTATTATTTTATTTAATTTTTTTACCGCCAATTTTGTCCCGCCGTCCATTTTCAAATAGACAATGCGCCATTGGAATGCGCGATTTCCCTTCCACTTCTTGCGCATGCTATCGTGACAAAATGTGGTTTTGGGACCGGATGAGTCGTTGGGTGACTGAGTTGGTGTCAGCTCGTGTAGTGTGTAACCCCCTGTTGCAGATCATTTACGTAGTGTCACATAGTGTGAACACCACAACGACTTCAAGACTCCAGAGCAAGTCATGTAGTCTAAACAGCACAGCGATCTGCCAACGTTTAAAGTTGTGTAGTGTGAACTAGGCATAAGTTGTTAACACTTCTGAAAAAAATAATAATTAGTCGTTACACTACATCCTTATGTATCGCTTTCTGCCAGGACTTGTACGTGCTTTTCCCAAACCAGTGAAGTGACATCGACGTCCGGGTTAGCAGTAGCATGAGCCGTCAGGCAAATGTTATTTAAATAAACTCCTGATGTACTTACAAACTTTCCAATACCTCGTTTTATGAGTACAGAATCTGTTTGTACTACTGTAGAAGTTTGGTACCATTCTGGGCATTATTAGTGGGGTAATTTACAAGATACAAATTTGGAGCCAATAGCGCCTGCACTAAGCCATCCGGCTGATTTCTCTAAATAAGCTCTAACTTTAAATATGTTCATCCAAGGGAAAAAAGGCTTCTGGGGGGTGTTTGGCTCGAGGTCATGGTGCAAAGGACCCTAGGTTGATTTTACTCCGAACCATCCCTTTAAGTAGACATCCTGTGTATTTCAGGGAGTGTCATTTAGCCAGGGATGCGGCCGACAGTTGGTTACATCGGCGCCAGACATCTGCTGCTTTGCTTATATGTTTTTCATGTTACGCTTTGCTCACGGGTTTCTTTGTCATACCCGGTTGCTCTTTCCCACGGGATCTATGATTATTGGACCCGCTGCTAGCTCAAGCAGACGGCTGGCTTGTTACACAGTTGCCTGCTCGACTTAGTTGGATTTCTTATACTTGTCCATCCTTGTTGTGAATGTGTGTTTGAGTGTAGAGAGTGTTTGATGGACTTGCAACACTTTATTTGTATTAATTTTTTTCTGTCTTTTACATAGGTTAAGTTGCTTGCTGTGTTTGTGTTTATTTCTTTGAACTTTTGCTGGAGGCCCTTCTCCTGCTGTTGATATCTAAGGGGATTGGCCTGATTGTTGTGATTGATGTTTTTGTTAGATTCTTTTTGTTCCTTGATTTGTCCACACTGACTGGAGACCTTGGAAGTTGTTGATCCTCGCAGTGGCATCTTCGTCTCTTTGTTTATTATTGTGTATGGTTTATTTTTGTTTTGTTCATGTTTGGTTGTCTATTTTGGCTCACTGTGTGAGTGTTAGTCTTTATTCATATCGTTAGCCCTAGTACTATCTTCGGCTTTAGAGCGGGTGGTCTACTAGCCCCTTAGTTTCTGTAACTTGTGTGTGTGAAAATTTGTGTTTAACTTTTACCTATCCCCCCTCTGTCTAGGTGCTGAGAGCTGCCAGTGGGAGCAGTGCCCTTGCGGTGGTGGGTCCCTTGGTGTGTGCAGTGGCTGTGTGTTCACCAAGTGTGGTCATTTTCTTGGCGGTGTGTGTGTGTGTGTGTGTGTGTGTGTGTGTGTGTGTGTGTGTGTGTGTGTGTGTGTGAATAGAGTGTAGTGATTATGTGTGCCTTGTTGTTTGATTTGATGTACAGTGCATTTTGTTTGCTGTGACAAATTCCCTTATATGTTTGCTGTGAAATCCAAGCACTTTTTGGAGCGAATTACTGTGTGTGTGCTCCTTGATTTTAAAAAGAAAAGAAAATTAAATTTTTTGTACTGGACCACTGTCTCTGGCTAATCCATCAACGAACTTGAGTGCCTTTCTAGAATAAAATAAATAATTATTTAGGTGTAAGTCCCATTGTGGCGTAGTCTGCTAATTGTCGGGACCTAAGCCCTGTTTGTTGTATCCCACCTGCCACATTGGCATTGTAAATACCATTTTTAAGCAGTCGGTTTACAGAAACAAAACAGCTTTTGGCTTAGGACGGGTCTACTTTACTCGAGTATATGACTATACAGTATATATGTGCATATAATATTGATCTATCACAAAGCAATCGACTACTTATACTGAATCATGTTTCCACAAATACATCTTAGTAAGTCTAAATATTAGGCTATTGTCCTGAATTTCTTACATTTCAATCTGTCCCTCAAACAAATCTACCATGTGGTTTCAGAAGATATGTGAATACAAGTGGTATGGAGCACTTGTTTGAGGCTTTTTCCAGCACTTGGTTACTATATATGTAGTCAATTTATGGAAATGAGTAGTGCGATCATACTGCTAAACTTCGTGTTCAATATTAAAGTCACACAGGTTTTTTGAATGATGAGGGTAAAAAATCCCTTCCTTTATACTGTAAACAAAAAGCTCTTGAACTGTAGTTATACTTTTATCATTAGTCTGAATGGCTACAACTGGGTCCGTTTTTTTTTTTTCTTTTCTCCTTTGTGCTTTTTTTAAAAGGGAAAAGTAAAATTGAAAAATCTCCATGTCATCTTCTGAGAGCAAGTCTACAAAAAGAATAGAAATGCCATTTGCCTGTGGGCCTTTGGGAAATAATTGATTTTGTCTTTTGAATAAACCAGTGCTTGAGCAGATCAATTATTGATTAAATTATGTCTAATGCTGATTGAACAATAATGTATATTTTAGGTCATTCATGATAGCTACTGCTTAGAAAGAGGAATAGGAGGTATTTTCAGAGAGAACAATGATGATCTAGGGTTTAATTGGATTAGTATTGATGGCACTCTTCCATTCCTGGAAACTTGTAGCTTAGAAAACAGATGCAATACTAAATCATGTAAAGGTCACAGGTACTGTTCATATAATTGATCAAAAGTTTACAGTACTACTCCAACCTGGGACGTTTTATGTAAAATGTATACCTGTAAAGCACTTTGTTTAGAACTGCAAGTGAATGTTATTACATAATCCATCCTATTCTCTCAAAGTGCAAGCTCCTACACTAAAACTTAAACTTTTCCTCTGCTGTAGAATGCCCTCTCTGTACTTGCTCATTTTGTGTGTGCAGAATCCATCATGTGGTCAGTGAACAGACTCTAGGCGGCCAAGGGTGTGCCAGTGAACACTAGCCATGAGCTATCACCATTGTGCCTTGAGCAAGGCACTTAACCCCAGGTTTCTCCCTCTAATAAGCTGCTAACAGTAGAATCATCTGCTAAATGACTGATTACTTACAAATTCTGAAGATATTTGTACTGCAAACATTTTTTCAAATGTTGACCTTCATGGAATACCGTGAGGAGCAAATGTCAGCACACTGATTGTTTAAATAACCCTGCAGGGATGCTGAAACTCAGAACACTTGCTAGTCATCAGGATACTGACGGAAGCTGGCTGCATGAAAACAGCATCTGCTTATAAAGATTGTTAAGGTTATTAGTGATAGTAAAGGTCATTAGTTTTTAATTATATTTTACTGCGATTTCAAATTTAGCTTCAGTTTAGTTTTTGTGGCATTTAATTAATGCAGAAAGCAAAGCAGCAATGGAGTCAGAATTTTTCAAATTAAATGTTCACAAAAAGGACCAAATACTTGCACACTCTGAAATGAAGGAATATTCTGTGTTGATTGTTCACTTGTATTATGCTTGAGTGTTTTTATTTGGACTTGAGGGATGTTGGGCAGTGTGTTTTGTGTGCAACATATTCCAGTATGTTTCTCTCTTTCTTGTTTTTGCTCTCAAGGTGTAATTGCTCACAAGGTGGATCTACTAATGAGAGATGACTTGTGCTGCATCCCAATATCTCCCACTTATACTACGTCCTAAAAGTATATGTACATTTTTGCCAAGGAAAAGTACATACTTTTGAGTATGTATCAGAAGAATAGGCAAGCTTTGGGACATAAGCTACTACTTAGTCGTAATTGCATCTTTAACGGACCGCTCTGTCGCTTAGCTACATGCATCCTGTCACCCTTTAAACTGCCTTGTCAATCATCATGTCACAGTTACAATCCTCACATTCAATTTATCACTCAAACAGCTTAATCCAAACCTCTCTACTTAACTGTCCTTCGTCCTCGTCCAACGCTCAATGGGTTGTGGGCAATATTAGCAGATAGAGGTGCATGGATCTGCATTTCGGATTCTAGCCGGAAATAGTAGACCATAGGCCGGGTATCTTTGGAATACTCATTTCAACATACTACGATTTAGGACACACTAATTCTAATTTGGTATACTATCCATTAATGGATATTATACGAATTAGGATGCAGCACTGATTGGCAATGCGAGTGGGTGCTGTTGTATTTAAGCTTCCTGAAACCGGGATATATCGTTCCCCACTCTCATATCTTCCTTGACTTTTAGGGTACATTTACACGACAGCCATTGTACTAAAAACGGAAAGGTTTTCCTTTGCTTTCTTTGCATACAGAAACACCACTGTCAAAACGATCCTCGTTCACACGGATCCGCGAAAACGACTAAAATCGCTGTTTTATTCATGTCAGGTCAGTAGTTGGCAATTCCACTTTGTAAAGAAACATTATGAGCCTATCTGAACACACAATACGCATGCGCATGATGTCACCGTTTTCATTTTTGTTGTTTACGTGGAGATGATTATGGTATTGTTTTCAAAAATTTTGCTTTTTCGGGCCCCCCAAAACACCATTGCCGCTTAAATGAGCGGCCAAAGCGCATACAAATTTTTTTATGCCCATTAGAGTTTCGGTGTAGTGATTGTTAAGGGAAACGGTACACTAGATATTTGTTGTAAGCATTCTCTAACTGAAAAAAAAAAAGTACTGGTGATTTTCTTACAGGTAAAGGGTTCATATATGGTATTTTTATTTTTATTTTTTCACCAATTTTTTTTTTTATACATTTAATTATTTTATTTAAATTAATATCTATCTATCTATCTATCTATCTATCTATCTATCTATCTATCTATCTATCTATCTATCTATCTATCTATCTATCTATCTATCTATCTATCTA
>FLSR01004884.1:24913897-24960551 GCA_900092035.1 Leuciscus waleckii | reverse complement strand
ACATTTATTCGCCTTCATGCTGTTACAAACCCTTAAGCTGTTACTTTTTCTGTTCTGGAACTTTTTCCATAAAACAACATTCCGCTTATCTTCAAGCTCCTTCAAGAACTAAAAACACTGTAATAGCACCACAAACACACTCCATACAACTTAGAATGAGCTAAATTTACACACGCAACCGGCAGGCATTTATACCTTCATGTATTTACTTAAAGCTGCAATTACTACAAATGGTGGGTCTGTTATTTCCATATGTGATATGTGAATAATTTGATGTGAATGTTGAGTCTAAATCAAGGTCTATTGTAGTGGATGTTTTTCTAGGTTTATTTTAGTATTTTGAGCTCCTCGAGGATTTGCTACATTCTTTTCCAATAAGGTTTGATTTAGCTGTGCCTCTATCTCCCAGCATGCAGACACGTGGAGAAGCAAGCACACTCATGAATCACCAGCCACGCGTCACAATCGCCCATGTTCTTATGAACTGCGTCTGCACTCATACATCATCCTCAGTGTGTCTGCGTCCCTGGATTTATAGACTAGGAGCCTGCACTCTGTTATTGTGACTGGAGGAGCACATTTTAATGACCTTCCAGTGGAGGGGTTGAAAATAGAAAGGTGATATGCAGTAAGGGTTGTGCAATGTCTCTCTTCCATGGAGGTGACACAGGAGAGTCGGGAAGACATCGGTAAGACTGACTGTGAACATGTACCTGTAGATGTTGGGAAAATCATGGTGCGCTGAGAGGACAAAGAAACACGAAATCAATTTCAATTCTGACTTGGGGATGGTCACAGCAAATGTGTAGTGAAAAAACTGTGCAGAAAAGAAAAAAACAACTTACTGGAGTTGAGTTCTCAAATGTGACCCTGGATCACAAAACCAGTCACAAGTCGCATGGGTATATTTGTGGAAATATCCAATAATACATTGTATGGGTCAAAATTATCAATGTTTATTTTATGCCAAAAAATCATTAGGATATTAATTAAAGATCAAGTTCCATGAAGATATGTTGTAAATGTCCTATTGTAAATATATAAAACATTTATTTTTGTGAGTGAATGCAGCACAATAAATGGACAACTGAACATAAATGGACAACTTTAAAGGAGATTTTAAAGAGAAACCCTCAGATTCCAGATTTTCAAATAGTTGTATATCGACCAAATATTGTCCTATCCTAACAAACCATACATCACTGGAAAGCGTATTTATTCAGCTTTCAGGTGATGTATACATCCCAATTTAAAAAAATTGACCCATGTGACTGGTGTCCAAAACGGTTAAGTTGCATTGGCAATTTTTACGTCAGTCTGTTTGGTTACCAACATTCTTCAAAATATCTTCCTTTGTGTTCAGCAGAAGAAAGACATTCATGCAGGTTTGAAACAACTATTCCTTTAAGTGGCGAATCAACTCAGAACCAAAACGTTTTTTTTCGTACTGTACACGAGTAACAGGCGTAAAAATGCATAAATATTACCATGTACTGCATCAAGTCAAGTCAGAACGTTAATATAGCGCTTTATATAAATAAATATTATTTCAGAGCAGTGATAAACGGGACAATAAAGATCAATGATGCAAACAAAATTAAATTATGCTGTAAAACAAAAGACATAAGTGTCATTATTCATCTGAAGTCAGTTCACTTTGATTCAGTTCAGTTCAGCTATAAAGCAGCTGTGGTAGATTTTTCCTAAACCTAACCCGACGTCCCCGAACGTCTACAGTCGACGTATAGTCTATCTGGGTCTCGACTACAAATGGACGTCCCCTGGGGCTCGTCTACAAATCGACGTCCCCGTTCAATAATAGTTACCTAACTAACTTGTTCCCCTAAACTAGCTTACTTCCTGCGCAGGAATAATCGACAAACAGACTTCAGCAAATGTCCTTTAAATGCTTTAATCACGGCCAGGAGATCTTCCCGAGCAGTTCTCAGGGAATCTCTCCCAAGAAGCAAGGCCGGAGGATCTCGGACAAATTCCATTGAGAATCCCACCAGAAGTTGAATAAGATTATTAATAAGATTTTTGACTAACATGTCACCTTCAATATGATTGGTTCAATTGGTTCAAAAGCCCCAACCTTTTCCTCTTTCACTGGCTCAAGCAAACTCTGTTTTTGTGATTACTTATCACAAGGTTTGAGAACTAGTCATCTGTCTAGTTTAATTTCCCTATTTGTTATTTATACACACACACACACACACACACACACACACACACACACACACCACACACACACACACACACACACACACACACACACACACACACACACACACACACACAAAGTCACAAGTTTTCCCCCAAAGAGTTTGGAAACATTTAAAAGCATATGAATGTTGTTCCTGCAAGAAAAACAAATGTTAGTTGATTAATTAAACTTGATTAATAAAAAATAAATAAACATCACACAGCTCAGTTAATTTCTCTTCCAATAGTGTCAGTGCAGTGAAATCAAATCACCCAGGAATGTGTAAAATTATGGCTGAGGTTGAAAAGGAAAATTGACTAATTTTAAACATATTTATTTATTTATTTATTTATTTAACTAATTTAAACTAATATTATAAACATAGTTCTCCTTGCTGCATGCAAGCCTTCGTTTATTCATTGTATTCTGTGTGGAATTGTATTTTACCTTTAACTTTTACCCTTACTTGGTGACATTTGTTCATGCTTTCAGAGGACAAGAGAATGTCAAACAATTGTCATGTTGGCATTTGCCTAATTTAACTAGCCTTTACCAAGTGAAAGATTCATTTGCATTTATATAGATACATAAAAAATGTAGACAATTCTATATTCGAGTAGTGACCAGCACATTCCAGGGTTCCAGGGCCCAGATTTATGTTGGGCCCCTCTCTGACTGCAAAAGTGAAGAAAGGTTTGCTACATTTTGATTGGATCTTGGAGGACTAGCACAAACAACTGTCCAATGGCATCAGATAAGGACGCCCAGACAACTGCCAGACATCTCTTCAGGCCCAGGTATGCTCCACTCTGTCTCGTGTCCATACAGCTTTCAAAATATCCCAAATCGCAGCTAGACGTGTGCAGCACAATTGCTTTTTTTATACACAAAAATAGCAATTGCGCTACTATCAAGCTAGGTCAAAAAGATTTTCATGTTGACCTCAAGGTTTTTCAGGTTATCGGCAATATGCTTGTTGCCTAAGACTTCTGATGGTTATTGGTAAACCGGGTAACGCAGGCTACCGATAAAGAGTTAAAAGAGATAAAAGAGAAGGAAAGAAAAAAAGTGTTCTATAAGGAAAAGAGATTTATCCAATCGCTGACTGTTCTCCAGTGACTGACACTGCTGTGAGCCAATAGTAGCGGCACATTCAAAAGTCCGAAAATTCTGGGTGAAAAAATGAAAATTCTTGGCGAGCTCTACTTTCAAGAGCTGTAATTCATGTGCTCAGCCAATGTCATTTCTCATACACGATGAGTTTCAGTTGGTTAAAACAGCAGCAGTGATGCTCTATATGAGTTGTCATGTATTGTAATATGTGCAATGGATAGAGCGGCTGTTCCATAATGTGACATTGTCACTGGCTGCTGTGGTCACATTCATACCGAGACCTCCCCAAAGTGATGAGCACATCGGAGTGTGTGGGGATTGCTGTGAAATATCCTGCAGCCAAGAGCTGGCAAGAGAGTGTCACTTTCCATTACCCCCATCCACGGCGTCCAAAACCAAAGTGGATGCTTCTGTAAACATTTCAGCAAGTCCAACGGGCTGTTGCACAAGTCACCACTGGGCTTCACTTTCGATAATGCAGTGTTTTTAATCCTTCATTCATTCAAGAAGAGTTTAAAAAATTGGGAGCGGCGGTGGCAATCTGTAAAATTTATAGCATAATGTTGTTAAAATGCTTACTCTCATTTGTCAACGGAAGTAGGTAGTCATAGAATTTATGTTTGCACACCGTGCTCATGGCAGAACTTTTAATTACTCTGTCTGAGCCCTTAAAAGCCCAGCATGGCTGATGTTAGCAAGAGACTGGGAGGTGGGGAGGCCATATCGCATTTACTATGCCTGCAAGTGATGGAAAGTGCATTTGAGCGAACTGCCAGAGAGTTTGTGTATGTGTGTTGGTAAAAGAGTCAGTTATGGTATCCGGCTCCGTCCCTTTGCTTGTTGCTAACGGGAATCAATGGCTCGCTGGTTATTTGTAGGACCATAGCCTGTGTAGCGATGTTTCCATTCAGGAATTTTTTCAAGGTCACATCGGCCAGTATATGTTGGGTAAGATCATAGAGGATGATGTCAGACCGGACATTTGATGTGGCCTGAAGAAGTCTGTGTTGGAAAATGCCTCCTAAAGTCACTCAACTGTTGCTGTTTCTGAAACTTTGAAGAGTAATTACGTGCAATAATAATAGCATAGTGGCAGTGTGAGCATTGGAAAGAAGGTATTGATTACTTGCACCCAAATACAGTTTCAAATCAAGAGCCGCTAGGAAATTTGCACAGTCCAAATGCAAGGGAAACATAGAGGTTACTTGATTTTGCATTCTACTGCATTGCTTTTCTGTGTAATTGTGCTTGTTGGGCGACTTTAACCATTATATTCGAATCTCACATATTTTGCAGATTTTTGCATGTCAAATTAAAATAAGTTTAACTTCTACAAAACGCACCTTGTGTTTTTTCAGTTTCAGTGCCTTGAGTTTTAATAAAACAACAACAACGACAAAAAACATTTCAGTGTGATTGTCACCTAAACCGTTTTTTATATGAGTAAAAAGGGGTATAAATAATTGATGAAAAAGATTTAATAAAAATTATTTTCATGATTAATTAAAGCCTGACATTTAAAATAATAGAACTCTTTCTTTTTTTAATTAAACAGTTGATTTAACCTGTGATAAAGTTAAAAAGGTGATTATAAACATGACTAACTCCATGAACATTCACAACATTCGCACTGCATTAATTAAGAGATATGAAATCTGTCTTTTTGAGCTAATTACTTATTTAGTAAATGTGTCAGTACAAAGAAAAATATATGCTATCCTTCCTGTAGTCTCAAAAGTTCTGGAAAAGATTTTTATAAAAAAAAATATGTATCAAGTAAACCTTAGCTTCAGTCCAGTTAATGTTCATCTTGAAATATTACTAACAATATTCTTACCTTTATGTTTTAATAAAGACATGAATCACGAAGGAGGACGTTTAAAGAATTATAATAAAAGGCCTTTTAATTGCTTAACAAATAATAAACTATCAATCAGATGACAGAATGTATGTAGAAAATTGTGCACAACAGTTTTTTTTTTTTTTTTATCAAAGGGCTTTAGAAATGTGTGTATCAAATACATCAAGAGGCTTTAGAAATGTGTGTATCAAATATGATACAGTAGGCTGTATAGGGTTTATCACAATTAATCACATCTTCTGAGAAAAACACAGAGTGATGATAATTCATAGACATTTAGACAGTTATTTTCCAGCACATATTATCCTTATAATGAAGCCTATGAACTGCCTGAAGGGTGGCTAGACAGTCATTACCCCTACAGCCTGTGTTTCGTGTGAGTGCTTCTGCAAGACTCTGTAACCAGCATTAATACTGAGAAATAAGCTTGTTTTATAAAATGAAATAATCTGAAGAAAGGGAAAAATAAGTGAATTTATTGTCAAACTGATTTAATAGATTGCTATAGATATTGCTCTTACAATACTTAATAACAGCACTAAAATACTGGCATGATAATAGCAAAGTAGATGACTAAAAATGATATAAAACGCCAGTCAACAAACATTCTTAGCAACAGCAGAAATAAACATTAAAACACTTTGAAACAATCTTGTCAAAGTAAAAATAAGACATTACCACCCACACAGGTTGACCTAAATATAACACATGCGCTGTAACTTTATTATAATACTTCAGAGATTTGCATAGGGGACTATTTATCATAACCATGCAAGGAAATGAGCTCCATAAAAAAATTAATAAAAATGAAGAAGCATTGTAATGTACTACACGCAATGACCTCAATTTGTGACACACACATAAATCATTAATCATTTTATAATTCCTAACTGCATTAATTTCCCATGTTTCCCATGCTTATTTGAGATCATTTTAAATATTAGATTTAAAATTGATTGTAGCACATTGGAAATGTATTGTTGTTGTTGTTGTTGTTGTTGTTGTTGTTGTTTCACCATGGTACAGGTACAATATATTGAATTTTGAAAGTTAATTTATTTAATGCAATAAAATATATTTTACATACAAGCACAAATATAGGTGACATTTAAAACATCAACGCATATTCATATTCCAACTTACAATAATATTAGTTTTTTTTTAAACATTAAGGATATGTAAGATGGTATTGGCTATGGCTCGACGACAATGCTAGACTAAGACGCTGTTCTCTTTTCCTCCAATATATATATATATATAACAAAACGCTGTGTAATATATTGCATTGCAAACAAGCAGATACTGTCCTAACTGTGTGCAGCACTTCATTCATGATAGAGGCGAGTGTAGTCATGAGGTTTTACAGACACATTTTTGGACTCTTTTTAACACTTGCATTGGTTAAATATTTGCAAAACCCACAGACAGACGTAAAGGGTGACCAATAGTAATGATTTGTGGGGGGGTTAAGACGTAATATGGAGATATGAGGTTTCTGCCCGACAGCGACGATAGGCTGTATGTTTCTGGGTTTGTCTTTACATGGCAATCCACTATTGGAAGGAGGAGCCCAGGACCAAAGGAGCAGGTCCCAGCTCCATACTCCCCCTGGATGAGGTGCGAAGCCCAGGGTGACCTATAGAGAGAGACCAGCTCAGAATAAAAAGTCAACCTTGTCCAATTCGTATGAATTCGTACGAATGACCTTCCCCTGACCCCGCCTCTAAACCTACCTATCACTCGGGTTTAGACAATTCGTACGAAGTGTTCGTGAGATTGCGTTGTCCCCCATTAAGGTGGCCTAGCATTGAAACAGAGGTGGCAACAAAGCCAGACTGGGTCAATTCTAAGTTCCGGTTTAAATTCCTTTTGAAGCATCTATGTTCTTAGCTATATAATATATCTTTTTTGTTAAATAATGAAAAGGATGCAAAAAATAGAGGTCCACCCACCCACTTTTAGATGGCCTTTACAGTCTTTGCAGTGTGTGTACCAGTCAGTGAATCTTAACATGAAAATTCATTGCATTTATTAATATTTTATAGCGATGTTCTGTGAAACCACAAACATCTATGTAACGTTTTAGTGAGGATGGTTGATGCACATTATCAAGTTAAATTCACACAATCCATTATCATATGTTATGTATATATGTTTTGCAAGCTATTAAAACAGCTTTGGGATCTGTCAGACCCCAAACAGAGGATTAATTATTAATATCATCTAATGTTTCTGAAAATACTTCATATGCTTCATGATTAAATGTTTATGGTAATTCATACTGAAAATAAGATCTATTATTAACCCTCTATGGGACTGTATTGCCTCCAGGCAACGTAGCCACTTTTAGTTCGTTTATTTATTTTGGAATTATATTATTTTTTTAAATGATAACCATTTAATTGGTCATTGCTATCTCAGGGGAGGAGAACTCAAATACTAATCAATGAAAATGCTAAAAGAAAAAGTGGTCACATGACCCACAGGGGTCTATTTTGTGCATGTCACATGACTCTATTTTCTCCATGCAAAGTGCATTTTTCACTCATTTTAGTCCAGATAATCGCCTACAAACACCTTCATGTATTTTCAAAAACTTTGCATTATATATCATCAAATGTATCATAGGGCATTACAAAAAAACTTTACTGTAATGGAATCGCATGTAGGCCATACCAAGCGGAATACAAGTATATTTTATTTGAAAGGAAAAAAGTTAGAATTATCTATATGTCTTTTTGCATGATTTTGTAATGCATTTATAAGAATATTCACATACTATATCTGCACATACTGGGATTTAATGCTGGAGATAAATAGGAAGAACAACCTGGAAAGTGTCCAAAAACTCCTGTAGAAGCAGAACCATAAACGCTGGCTCGCTTTGATCAGACTTATAGAAAGGGGCGATGCAAATACCCAGGTAGTTTAGGCATTGTAAAAGTGCAGGGCTCAAAATGTGCTACTTATGTGTTTTTCTGTTGAGAGGAATTGCATTCCCCAACTTTCACAAGCATGAGGTGCCATTAGTGAGGAAGGAGACTTTGTGTTTATGTGCTTGTGTACATGCAGGTCATTGTGTGTGTAAGGGCATGCTTGTAAAGATAAGGTATGTATTAGGATAAGGTTCTGGTGATTTTTAATGAAACGACAATGATTGTGATGTTTTGATAAGATGACTTGATTATATAATGGTTTGGTACTTGTGTTCCACAATGTTGCCTGAGAGCAACAGCTGGATATGAAATTATACTTTTTTTTTTATCTTATTTTGTACATTAAAAACTAAATCAATCTGTTTGTTCAAGTGTTTGGTTAAATAAATTGATGTTTTCAATAAATATATTTATTTTTTTCTGCATAAAAATGTCAAATGTTTGAAATTGTCTGTTTGAGGCAACAAACTTTTATTAAATAAATACATTTAAAAATAATGGAAATGTTTGTTAGTTAATATTGTTAGTGTCCGGATTTAGGCAGGGAAAACATCACGAATCATCATCAATCATATTGCGTAATAAATTCAATTTGATCATATTTGTTTGTACCTTTAATTCAAATTCAGTAACTAATTTAGTAATTTAAAAGCAATTGTCAATTCAATTCTGAAAGATGCACAACTCTATCATGATGTCCTCAGATGGCAGTGCACCCAACATCATAGCACAGTTATTACAGATCAGTTCCTAGAGCTTTTGGGGCATCATATCGAATTCTGCCCTAAATTGAAGTCATCATTTCACCATCCTCGTGTGATACAGCAATATGACATTTTCATGATGTAATGCGATGCAACTTCTCACGTTAATAACTAATTCAAAGGTTGGACATTTCCAAGGTCATCAAAGTTACAATCTATCCCAATAATGACTGAATATTGCTCATAGTATTATCATGAAATCCAATCATCTCTTCATTTATGCTGCTTCAAAAAATCTGTGCTTATTTAAAGGATGATTTGTACTCTTCTCTCAACATCATTACAGTTTGCCCCTTGGTAAGTTTTTCCATCGTAGTAAGTTACACATTGCACATTTAAAACCTTACTTCAGCTAAGAAAGTTATTGCCCATGCCCAAGCCCTAGATGATAACTTTATATTTATCTTTATTATTAAATTGGACTTGTATTTTAGATAAATTATTATAACCAATTAAGATTTAGATACTTTTGTAAATGTTTTACAAACCATTAAAGCCCATGCGCTATATACTGTAGAGAATGGATGGATGGATGGATGTGCGCTTCAGAGATTCTACCACAGTTTGCAGAGTTTTACAAGCTCAACCTGTACTGGTAAAATCACTGTCACACGGGGCCTCCTTGCTTTAATATAACCTTGTTTGCAAAGTGATTTTTAAATCCTCTACTTGCATAAAACTACAGGTTTTATAGAATCAAGCACTTTAATGCTAAACATGGTAGATGGAAAGGTTTATCTTTCTTTCTTTTTTTTCTGTAAAATTTACGGGCCCTATTTTAACAATGTAAGCACATGGTCTAAAGCGCAGGGCGCAGGTGCACTTAGGGCGAGTCCGAATCCACTTTTGCTACAGTAGTTTAACGACGGAAAAAATGGTTGGCAACCCGGCGCATGGTCTAAAAGGGTTGTCCCTATTCTTTTAATGAGTAACGGGTGTGTTTTGGGCGTAACATGCAATAAACCGATAAGAGTGTCATTTCCCATTCCATTCCCTTTAAAAAGCAGCTGCGCTCGCATCATGCGGATTCGCTATTTACATGATGGAATTTGCAAGCGGAAAGGCTCAACGCATCTCCAGAGAGCAAACGGATCTGCTCGTGCGCGAGGTTAAAGGGATACTCCACCGAAAAATGAAAATTCTGTCATCATATACTCACCCTCATGTTGTTTCAAACCTGTATGAATTTCTTTCTTCTGCTGAACAGAAAGGAAGATATCTAGAAGAATGTGAGTAACCAGACAGTTTTAGATACCATTGACTTCCATATTATATATTTTTTCCTACTATGGAAGTCAATGGTATCTAAAACTGTCTGGCTACTTTAACATTTGGCTAGTTTGTGTGCTGGTGCACGTCCCTGTGTGTGTAATAAGCAGAGTGTATGCGTGTTGTGGACCCGCCTATAGGCACATATTACTAATGCATCCTTTAAATAAAAAATAAATAAAATACTGCGCCATTGACTTTAGACAAGGTTTTAGTTGGTCAATGGCGCAGTGTATTTCAGTTGCCTCAAATTAGCAACACGCCAACAATGCGCCAGAACACACCTCGTTTTCAGACCAGCAGCCCATGGGCGCACAAATGTATTTTCTATTTAAACAGCTAATATGTGAAATATGCATTATGTGAAAAAGATAACTCTGTTGGGCTGAAACTGGCAAAAAAACACTTGCGTCGCGCCTGGCCATAAGTGTTTAATTGACTGTACTAAAGCATAACAATACCATAATATGTTTGCAAATATTTAGGATAAATGCTGAGTTCACATACTCGTTTCTGTGAAAAACACTTCTATAGCCAGTTATTTTAATTTGAAATGTGCATGTGTCTGTTTTTGTTTTGGTCTGTGTGATACCGGCCAATTCACCCAATAGTATTTCACCACCACAGGTTGCCAGTTGGCGGAAAACCCAGCATATTGCAGCTATGGAAAACAGCAAACCAACTGAGTCAGAGATCACAGACTCTACCCGAACTAAAAAGCCTCCCGACCCATCTAAAGACTCTATGAACGGGAGCATATTAAAACGCAATATTACTCATCATAAATCCATAAATCAACTCATCAACTTACGTAAGTCTCCTCGCATTCCATTGTCAATTGTGCTTGTTCCTTGTGTCCTTAATCTGGCAACCCGCGTGAGCATCGAGTCTGAGCAGGAGGGGCAGGGGAACAACTCTCTTCATTATTTTGAATTTGGACTGCAGTACCCATTTCAACCACTAGCTGTCAATCTCACATACTGCACCTTTAAACTCATGCAAACGGTTGAGCCTGTGTTGCTATGCTGGGAAGGTTGGGTTGTTAAAAATGCTGCTATGTTTGGATAAAGCCACAATGTTTAAACTTTTCAGAGGAATCAATAAACCAATGTCTTATAGTAAAAGCTGGAACAAGAAAATATTTTCAACATCCAATAAATCATGCCTCTAAGCTGTTTTCATTTGCAAAATCCAAGAACGGATATACTTCCTGAATTAATCTTGCTAAAACTTGATTTGTGTCATGCTGCCCATTGAGTTATGTCTCTCTAATTTAATCCAGCATCTGCCACGCTAAAGCTTATGGTACCGAAAATATTGCATTAAACTCCTGCCAAAATATGCAAGCCTCTGCCATGTTATTAAAGTAGCAGCACCATTCATCTTCTGTTCACGTTCAAATCACGTAATCAAGTACAAAGCATCTGTTTGATCAGTCAAAACTTCTGAGCCCATTTGTCGAACATGTAGGAGAGATGTCTCTTTATTACATCATTAAATCCATTGACAGGCACTTCAATTTACCACTCACTTTCCAAACCAAGATAAAATATGAGGATACCTTTGGTTTAGTCAAAGCCGTTTCCAAAAATGAACTACCCCCCAACATCTAAAAAAAGGCTTTTGACTAAAATCATAAACGCCACCCACGTCTTCATTGAGTCAATCCGACCAGCCAGAGCTGGAGGCCAGTGGTTGGTCACGTGTGTCGAAGGAAAAAATATAGAATAGCATTGCAGAAATAGCATTTGAGGGCCTCGGACAGCAAGCTCAGCCCGTGGCCCTGGCAGCATTTTATTGGCCAGCATCACAGACAGCTAAATATAGGTTTGAAGATTTGCCCTCCCAGGTCACACAACATCATGATGTCAATCAGACAGGCCAGTCTGCTCCTCTCTCTCTTTCAGTCTAGCTCTTTTCATTTCAATATTCCTCTCATGTGAAGAATGCAAAGCGAGGCTGACAAATACTCAGACATCATGTCTAACATCAAACCTTTTGTCATTAGTACAATTTCCTTTGATACATGTTTCACATAGTCAAAACAAGGGAGAGAGAAGCAGCTGTCAGGGACTAACTTCATTTATTAATGAAGCATTTTTGCCTTTCAAATAAATGTCAAACACTTGTGTGAAATTTTGTAGACATCTACATTCCTTTAATACGGTGCGTAAAAAAAATTAAAATCTTTACCATATATGCACAGTGTGCAATTATTATTGGTTCTGTTTATTAGCAAATATTACAAAAAAGATGAAATTAAGTATCATTGTTATGTTTAATTTTCATCGTATTTTGGTTTCGTTTTCCCTGTTCCCGTTTTGCCTGTGGTTTTCATGAAGTTCCTAAACGTAAGTTAGGGAGGAGTGATCTAATCTAGTCTTTCAATCAACAGCCAGAGTAGGCTATATAAGCAACTGCTTACCTCTCTCTAGCATCAGCTGTTCCAGCATCCCTCCACCTCCCCATACTCCACCTTCATCTTAGGTACCTTGCCCTTCGTAATCATATCCTACGTTTGGGGGGTATATCAGAGCTCGAGTTGAAGCTGCTTCATCGAGCCCCTGATCAGTGGACAGCAAGCCAAATAATATTTTAAAGATTTTATGGGCAAATAAACTTGTTAACTGGTCATCATTAGTTTCTTCAGTTACTCATTAGTTCCTTACCTGTTCTTAGTTCTGTTGATCACTCTGTGTATTTAAATCCTTAGTTTAATTCCATGACATGACACTCAGTTCACACTTAAGTATATATATATATACCATATTCTACAATCCTTAACCTACCCAATACTAAAACTTAACAAACAACCTTCTATCTATCAATAAGCAGTAATTGGGTAATTATTGAGGCAAAAGTCATAGTTAATAGTTAGTTAATAGTGAGAATTGGACTCTAAACTAAAGTGTAACCGCAATTAGTTATCTTAAACAGGCTTTGTTTTTACCCACTTAAAAAGAATAAAATATATTGTTTGTATGTAATTGTATAATTACTTATATTGTCTATGATAAAGTGTAAAGTATACTGTCGGATGTACTGACAAGCGTGTATGGTAAACTAAATTATACTTTAATGTAATTTCTATTGAAACAAGTGTTATATTTAAATATATTTGTAAAACATTTGTCATAATGAAGTTGCAATTAAGTACATTTTTAAAACATAATGATTTAACATGTACTTCAAAACTTTACATTTGACATTATTACTAAGTATGCCGTACAAGTGTGTTAAGAGTTATGAAAGTGAACTCTTTAAGTGGCTTTTATTTTGTTATATCTGCAATGAGTTTATTTTATTTTATATGATGGGTGGGGGGGGGGGGGGGTTTTAACCTTAAACTTTTTTTGCATTTAAAAATTTTGTATTGAACTCTAAGCTATTTGTGCATTATAATATCTTTTGTGAATCCTTTATTTCATGATGATTTAAATTTGAAAGGGTATAATGTCAGCTGAGGTCTCCAGCACAACAAATTGTGTTTTCGTTGTAAGTGTGTGTGTGACCTGTTTAAACTAAGATGTGAGCACTTGAGCCATCACAAACATAGGGTAAAAAAACTTGAAACTTTTAAAGCTGACTGGTTTGTCCACACTGGCCCTCATTGCTTATGTAACAGGGACCTGCCATTGCAGATCAGCGTCAGGGTGGACGTACAGAGTGAGGCAGTATGGCCCTTGTTAATGCTGACCCAGTTTCTTAGGTAGCAGCCCTGGCATGAGTCGCATGTGTCTCTCCATTTTATCCGGATGGAAGACGATGATTTACAAGATCCACCTGACACAAATATAGAGAGCTCTGCGGTGACTCAATAAACGTGACACAGACCGAAAGCCGTTAAAGCTGGTTGATGTGAGCAAGCTGTCAGATACGTGTCATTTGTCTCGGCTTGGTCAAGGCGAGATGGCTATGATTATTTTTTTTGTTGAGAATGTCTGATATTTACTGCCGAGCAGTCATTTAAATTATTAGTGATGATTTACATGCATTATGAAAAGGATTACGATTTAGTGTGCAGTGGAACCAAATATCCTCCTAAAGCTCTATAAAATCAAAGATACAAAAGCAAAACCAAGAAGGAAAAGAAAATCAATTATATCTTGCGAAAAAAAGAAAAAAAAAGGTCTGTTTTTAGAACCGTAAAGTCACAATTTTACGTGTGTGTGTGTGTGTGTGTGTGTGTGTGTGTGCATGTTCGTGTGTAGCAGTTTCCATTGGCTTCTTCGCACTTTCTAAAAAAAAATTACAAATAAATTACTTTTTTTTTCATGATGCAATGAAACTTACAGAATTGTGTGGATGTAAGTTGTCATACTAAGCTTTTAACCATTATTCCCATCCTATCACTATGTGGCAGGTATTAGCTGTATTATATTATGAATGTTATTCTGTGGGGTTAGGTGAAAATGTCTCTTCAACCAAAGAAGATATTGTTAAATGGCTAAATCTGGTCAACTGGTTTTGGATATTGCTCATGTCCAGGATGTGAATGGTCACAATGTCCACAGAATTATTTCAAAGTACAGTGAGTACCATGCAGAATGTAAAATGCTGTGGCTGGTCAGGGAAAACTAGTGAGCATTCCGACAGGAGGATACAAATCACCTGAACGTGGGATCACCGCAAAACAGCTTCTAAAGACCTAGATAAGACCTCCAACCTCCAATCTCATCTTGAACTGTAGCCAACGGCTACAAGAGATTGGATTGAGAGGTTGTGTACCAGTAAAGAAACCATTTATAAGCTGTATCTACTGAAAACATAACCATGACTGGAGTATGGAAGATTGGAGCAATGTTCTGCAGTCCGACAAGTCAAAATGTAACAAGCATTGTCAGGTAAGTTCATTGGAGACGACTGGGTGTTTTAATACCAAATGCATGTGCACAGCAGGGAAACATGATGGTATTAGGGATGCATGTATGCAGCAGGCGTTGAAAGGATCTACAAAGTTGCCGGCACTTTGATTATGGACCAATCCTGCTGAACAAAATATAGCCAAGTATGGAGGATCTGTTTTGAGATCAAATGTGATAACGATCACCAACCAAACACACAGTGAATGCAACAAAGTTGGCCACAATGAAAATGTTCATTCTCAGCTTTTTGAAGAATTTAAGTGGCCTCCTCAGTTCCCTGATCTTTAAAAACCTTTGGTAAATTATAAACCCCAGTTGTGATAAGTCATGCAGGTCTTCCAATGAAGCTCAGATTAGGGAAGGACTCAAGCAGAAAAGAAGTTAAGCATGACACTTGCACAAAGTCAATGCCCAGGAGAATGGCTGCTGTAATGAAAAACAAGGGTGAACCAACAAAAATATTAAAAAAAATTAATGACAAATACCTGAAGTGTCATTAAAAGCAAATCATGTGCAAATATACACTCTATATATCACTTTTGGCCACTATGGCCACTACTGTAAATGGTGTATTTATATTTATACCACGGAGTTGAATGCTTGAATCTGATTATTTTCAGGGAAACCCACAGCTAGTTCCGGGCAGGTCTCGACCGCATTACAGTTCAGTATCACTTCACCAAGTGATCTCAGTTATTTTAAAGGTCCTGACAGCCTACAACGGCAAAATAACCAAAAGCCACAGCGACACTGACCAAGCAAATAAATATAGTAAACAATAGGATTAAAACAACAAATCATTCCATGTTTTTTTGCCACAAAATTATTATTATTATTATTATTATTATTATTATTAACAAATATTTTATTATTTACGGAAAGCACATACTCTTTTTCTCCCCCTCTCTCTCTCTCCCACTCAAACGCACACACATACGCATGTATGGACACACACTCGCACATAAATGTGTTGTCAGCGCTGCTCTGATGATTTTATCAGTAAAATAGCTTAACAACTTCAAAGTATGAATTTCTCACTAGCGAGGTAATAACGCACTGTTCTTGGAGCAGATAAACGTACAGTTTCGCTATTATTAGAGACTCTGCTGTTGAACACTGTTGAGAGAAGCACAGACATATGCTTAATCTCTCTCTCTCTCTCTCTCTCTCTCTCTCTCTCTCTAATAACTGCATTAGACTGCTATCAGTGGCTGAAGCCTCCATTACTAGCTCTAAAATGACGTAGAAGAGCGTTGAAGAGACGTCTAAAATGACACAAGGACAAAGCCCGTGGCCCTCGTTTTAAGGACAAAAACCGGACAAATGTCTTGAAATACATCATCTGAACAATGTTTTGAGGTGTGTTAACTGTAGTATAAGCGTTCATTAATTAAGTAGTTCATTAATTGAAAAAGAATGCACCACAGAGGTGTAACGGCATTACCACCTTGGTTGTGCATTATTTTTTCTAATAATTCAACAGCCCATCGTCAATTATTCCTTCCTTATACATGGTATACTTATATAAAAAAATAATATAATTAACGTTATATTAAATGTTACTGTATTACTATTATTATATGGTAATAATAGTTTGAGGAGAGAACAAAAAAAGGTCCTCAAAATAGACTATCTTCTTTACGCCATTTTATTTTTCTGTAGTGAAATATCATCATTGTAGCAATATGTACAAAAAATATAATAAATATAATATAATAAATATAATATACAGTAATATAATAAATATAACTAATGGGTAATTATTAATTACACATTTAATGCATCTATCGTCTTGACAAAACGTTTATGATAAGTTTAACATTAACCCAGTACCTGCTGTAAAAGTATTGTTGATTGTTAGTTTGTTGATATTGAATCCTATTGTTGCAAACTATTGCACTGGAACTTCAATGCAGCAGTGCCACTATTGATTGATGCATTTGTTTATTCACTGATCCACAGGGACAGAAAAAATGATAAAACAAGCATTAAATCTGTGATGTACATGCACAAGCTCTCATGCACAACAGGACTACTAAAATAACGGTGGGGTATTATAAAATCACAGTGGGATGACAAAAAAAAACCTGGGAGATTATGTAGCATCCCACCATGAGGGCGATGCTCATCCCTAAATCACATTTCCACTTTTCCCTCGCAGCAGGGTGTAGGATGTGACTTGGAATACAAGTCACTTTCCAATTCCAGCTCTTCAGGAATGAACCCTTATCACTCCAAACAAGTGTGAACCCAAAGCTGTGATCTTTAACAAAGAATTCAGAGATGTCCCATGTGGTCCATGCTATTTTAAGCACAGCGATCAGGACGCTCGAATGGAAACAGAACGCCCACGGCAATACAAATGTATAATTTCTTTTTGTATGTTTGTCATAACCTATTATAAATTCATATACATAGTAACACATTCTCTATGGACATAAACTATAGCCTGAGGGTCCATGTGTAAAATTTGGTTGCTGAATTTGTAATGGATAACCTTTTATAGCAGTGCTTTTCCACCTCTGGTGTTCCCATACAACGTCCCTACATGAGCGAAGATAAACGTTCTCTAACCGCCCACTATAAAATCAACAACTACATTTGTTTGACCAGTTTCTAGTACATTTTGAGTTTAAAATACATAAAATAACCACTGTTAGACCAATATAATCTCTGAAATGTTTTCCCAACATAGCTGTCTGAACAAATAGTTTCACAATGAAATGTAAAGGATTTGAGATTTCCCAGCATGCACTGCAGAATGAATAAATTGTGTGGTTAATGATGGGGTTATTGTTTCACTGTTGACTTCTAGTATCTGTTAAGACGATTTCCTTCAAGGGCAAATAAACAGAAACATTTTGTAAATTGGAAACATATCTTTGCCTCTTTTTTTATCACTTGCAAACATTGTTTACTGCTAGCCTTGTGCTTCCTAAAGTTTGACTTATATAAATAACAAGCCTGGCATTGAATCATTATTCACCATGTTTTACCGTTCTGTTTATCAGCATGTTCGAAGGACCTTGGGCACTTTTAGCTTTCTCTGCCATGTTTTCTTTTATTTTTTACTAATTCTTTGTTTGTAACCCTGTTCAAGGACATTCTTGATAAAACTATGGGTCCTCCAGCAATGCTGTGTCTTTGTGAGGCTGGCATCTCTTTTATCAGCGAATGTACCACATCTTTGATTGCCTCTGTTCATTCGGGTATGCAAGTTGGGCCTTTTATACAATTGTGTTAAAAATATATCAGAGTCTGAACAAAAACAAAGTTTGCAAGTGGATGAATCTCACACAACCTGTCCAAGCTTTTTTAAATATTGCTTACTGTGTGTCTTCTTAAGGTTTACACTTATATAAATAAAAAGCCTGAATGTAATTCATGATTCATGAAATCACGCCACGTGAAATCATGCAAGATGTGGACCACTCTCTCATCTGCTGTTCTCCTCAATCTATCAGATTGGGTATTAAAGCAAGGCTATACTCCTTAGGAATATCTGTAACGTTAAGCTCGACAGATAAACATCTTCCACCCTTCCCAGTTCATTGACTAGGGTTTAAAGTAGGGTTGGGCTCCCTGGCAGTTATTCTTATGAGTATAGAGTTGGACAGGGGAAGTTGAAAATGGTCTATGTCCAATCTTTCAGCTGTTACCCTCCCCAATTTTTCAATTTATTTTTGCTCATTGAGGAATTAAGATGGATTAAGATTAAGTTTAATATATTGTTAATATACAAGACTGTCAATGATCTAATTTCATGTTGTTTTATATTTTATTTGTTCATTATTCATTTTGTTGGATTTTAATTGGACTTGGTCAGAACTGTCCCACATTTGGTTTGTATGATGGTGGTCACCCTAATGTTCCTAACAAATGTCAGGTCCATTGTCCACAAAATTGATCAACTGGAGTTACTGATAGCAAACAAGCAAAACATCCGCGACTGCAGTGTGATGATTATAAAGGAAACCTGGCTACATCCGCTCATACCGGACTCGGCCATTTAGCTAACCGGCCGCTCCATGCACTGCTTTGACAGGAATAAACGTTCTGGTAAGTGCAGAGGAGGGGGGCTCTGTATTCAGTTAATTTGGACTGGTGTACAAGCAGTGGGTCATACACACACAGTGCTCCCTGGATTTAGAAGTAATAACTGTGCAGTGTAGACCCTTTTACATGCCCAGAGAGCTCACAACGGTGATCATCGCTGCTGTGTATATTTCACCAGATGCTACTGTTAGCACAGCGCTCTCTCAGCTGTACACCATCTTAAACAAACAAATTCAGGCCCATCCAGAGGGAGCTTTTATTGTGGCTGGGGACTTCAACCAAGCTTGCCTTAAGACTGTGCTCCCTAACTTTGTACAGCATGTACAGTGCTCAACCAGAGGGAAGAACACATTAGACGATGTCTATTCCAACTTGAAGCAAGCCTACAGGGCAGTACCCCTCCCACACCTGGGCATGTCGAACCATCTCTCACTGCTCCTGGTCCCTGCATATACCCCCCTCAGGAAGAAATCCAAACCTGCCACAAAGAACATTCAAATCTGGCCTGAAGGAGCACTCTCTCAGCTTCAAGATTGCTTTGAGCACACTGAGTGGAGCATATTTGATCATCTCGATCTACAAGAGCACACAGAGACTGTTCTGTTTTACATAAAGAACTGCACTGACAGAGTTACAGTGGAGAAGCGCACCCAGATATATCCCAACCAAAAACCATGGATGACCTCAGACGTCCGGTCACTCCTGAGAACCCGGGACTATGCATTCAAGTCAGATGACAAAGAACAGTACAGCGTGGCGAGGGCAGAGCTGCGGAGAGGCATCAAAGCTGCTAAGGCGGCTCATAAGAGGGAAGTGGAAGACCACCTCGCCAACAACAATACACGGCTGGTGTGGCAGGGGCTACAGAGTATTACTAACTACAAAGGCCCCACACCCGTCACTACCATCACTGACACATTTCTGGCTAAGGAATTGAACATTTTCTTTTCCACACACAGCAGCACGGCCACCACAGACCTCCAGTCACAGCACACTCACACTCCAGGAACATCAGCTGAGGCATGTGCTGAAGACTGTGAACACCAGAAAAGCAGCGGTCCGTATGGTGTACTCGGAAAAGTCTTTGTGCCTGTGCTGACCAGCTCGTGTGAGTTTTGACTAGGTTGTTCAACCTCTCACTGTCACAGGCCACCATCCCTCAGTGCCTGAAGTCAGCTACCATTATTCCTGTCCCAAAGTCTCCTGCCCCAAAGTGCCCCAACAACTACAGACCAATTGCCTTAACATAATTAGTTATGTAATACTTTGAGAGGCTCATCTTGCACCACATCAAGGCCTGGCTCCCCTCAAACCCGGACCCACATCAGTTTGCCTATAGAGCTAATAGATCCACAGAAGACGCCATCGCTACAGCTCTTTATACAGCACTTAGCCACCTGGAGCAGCCAGGGAGTTACATCAGGATGCTGTTCATAGACTACAGCTCGGCATTTAACACCATTGTTCCTGATATCTTGGTGGACAAGCTTACCAACATCGCTCTCCCCCCCTCCACCTGTGCCTGGATCAAGAACTTCCTGACTGACCGCCCTCAAATGGTTAAGGTAGGCACCACCTGCTCCTCCACCCTGACCCTCAGCAAAGGATCCCCCCAGGGCTGTGTGCTGAGCCCTCTCCTGTATTCCCTGTACATGCATGACTGTACAACCATCCACCCCTCCAATACCATCATTAAATTTGCGGATGACACTACAGTCCTCGTCCTCTGCATACAGGGACGAGGTTAACAGGTTGGGAGGTTGGTGCTCCGAACACAACCTGCTGCTTAACACCAGCAAAACTCAGGAGATGGTCATAGACTTCAGGATACACAAGGGGGAACCAACCCCACTGAGTATCAACGGGGACTTTGTTCAGCGGGTGTCCTCCTATAAATACCTTGGGACATATAGCCGATGACCTCTCCTGGAATGCCAACACATCTGTGCTGGTAAAAAAGGCTCGACAGCGACTCCACTTCCTAAGGATACTTAGAAGGAACCATCTGGAAGAGAAACTGTTAGTGGCCTTTTACCGCAGCACCATTGAGAGTGTCTCACTTCTCTCTCTCTTATTTTTTCCCTTTTTTTATGTTTATGTATTATTATATTTATTATGCACTGGCCGCAGATGCACTGCATTTTCATTTTATACCTGATGTGCAATGACAATAAAGATTCTAATCTCTTATCTTATCTCTTATCATTGTTTAGAGCTGGACAGGTGAGAGTTGAGGTGGACTAAGCTGCAAGAAACAGCCCACTCTCTAATCTGTCTCCCTCCTTAACCTATCAGATTAGGGATTAAAGCAGGGCTATGCTCCTTTGGAACATTTGTAAGGTTGAGCTTGACAAATGAAAACCTGTCGCCCTCCCCAGTTCATTCTCTGGTGGTTAAAGTAGGGTTGGGTTCTGTGGCAGGTATCCTTGAGTATAGAGTTCGACAGGTGAAGTTTATTGTGACATATGTCCATTTTTCAAATTAGGGTTTAAAGCAGGGTTATATCAATTACAAAGTAGTTGCTAGGGTATTCTGGGGGGTTACTATGGCGTCGCTATGCAGTTACTAGGGTGTTATTATGTGGTTGCTAGGTGGTTACCAGGGTATTCTTCTCTCCTCAAAAAACTTTCTATTAGAATATTCTCTATGAATATGATTCAACACACTTAAGTTACATTCTGTAAAGTATGTTCAATGTTTTTTTTGTTTTTTTTTTTTTTTTTTTGTTTTTTTCATTTCAACACGATTACCAAAGTGTTACAATGCCAATTTTTAAAACAGTGCAAACATACAGGGCCTGTTTACACCTGGTCACTTCATGAGTTTTCTCTGATCAGATAGCTATCCGATTGTGAAAAGACCAGGTATAAATGCCCTCTGAAACGTATTCGAGACTGATTTAAATTTGATTACTCAAACCACATCAGGAGTTGGTCTGGCCCACATTCCAGACTAAACTGGACAAGTCTAAATGCATCTGATTATTCAAACCACACATGTAAATTTTACTATATGACTATATGGCTATATAACATGTTATTGCAAGATATGACAGCGCTACTGCAACACGCATTGCCGCAGATGAGTAGCTGAGTATCCGTTCAGCAAGCCGACTCTCAAACTACCGCAAATGAAACAAAAAGCTAGTTGCAGACGCTCAAACAAAATCATATTCATTAAAAGTAATGAGACTAAATGATCTTACCAGTGCTGATGCCGCTCTTTCCTCTATTGCGATTTTTCTATTCTTGATATTAGCTGATGATAAATAAAACGCAGCGCATATCTGTTGCTTTCGTTGACATGTACTCTTTTAAATTTGCATAAAGCATAGGAATTGAAGATTGGATTTATATTAGTTTTGCGAGAGCCGCAGACACATTTATGTGGCCAGGTGTAAATGGATCCATTTGAACAACAGATAGCTATCCGATCAGTAAAAACACATAAAGTGACCAGGTGTAAACAGGCCCACAGTATAGCCTACTCTTCCTCCCTCCACTCCTCTTGGCATGTGTCACACTCGGTTGCAGTAATGATGAAATGAGATGGATCTAATCGCAGGCAGTAAAGATTTATTAAACTTGAACACTAACAAACAAAATACTTAAGGCAAAAACGAGAACAGAACAATCAGAGATTTGTGAGTTGGATGGGAAAATAACTAAACGAAACAGAGCTTAAATACACAAACAAACTAATCAATGGAATTATTAATAGGTGCACATGATAATCAAATCAACAAGAAACCATAGAAACTAACTGAAACACAGGAAACTGAACTTAAGCACGTGTCAAACCCTCCCAAAATAGAAACAAACATGGCTTACCCATTACAGCATGTGTTAGCAGGCCTCACAAATTTCAGCTATTATTTTGACTCATGTTCACATCTTTGCCATGTTTTATGGTGTCTTTGGCGAGATACCTCAGCAAAAAGGCTTAATTTTTTTAAAGTATAGTGCAAGTATATATAACCGCCCCTAAAAGCTCAAAGACACTATCCCCTATTGATTAGCTGTCAACAAAAGTTAGTCACTACACTTCACCCTGTTCTGCAATACTGCTGATGTGGAGAGAGAGGGGGGAAGGGGAGATGGAAATTTCTTTGACCATTGTGCCTTTTCTCTCAGCCTGCAGTTTTTGCTCTTCTAACTGAGTCTTTGCCAAGTAGGTGTTGAGGCTGTACAAGTCATTGCAATGACACCAGATTCATGTAATGTTATTATATACAAACAAGTACGTTGTATGACTTTTTAAAAACACTACAGAACCTATCTTGATCTTCAGCACTCAGTAGTGCTAGTTCAGTAGTTACTAGGAACCTGAACATATACATTTCTTTCTCTGATTGTTTCAAGTGTTCAGTACAGTGCTTTAATTCCACTAAAATGCTTTTACTAACAATATTTGAGGAGACAAATAGTGTTCTATTACAATGAGAAAATATAACAGATCCTGTACAGAAGATGGATATGCTTTAGGGGTTCATAAAGGACATATTCTTGCAGCTCTAGAGAGCACAGATGGAGCACAGTAGAATGAAACACAACCTACCTTTTTTCTAGGTTAAAATGCTTTCTAGTTTCTCATCTTAAAATTCAAAGGCACCATGCCATTTGTAGTTTGATTCCCCGAGTAAGCACCTTAGCTCTGAAGTTCTATCAAAACATTGCATTGTCTGAGCATCCCTAAGGATGCAAATTTCTGCCTCAGTGTACTTACAACTTTTATGTTGCTCTATTTATGTATTATATATATATATATATATATATATATATATATATATAAACGGTTTATTTTCATTTAATTTTCATTCTGTTCCCTGTACAGCTTTTCCTGAGTTCTGTAAGCAAGAGTTAGTTTCTATGGGGTACAATAGACTGTGCATTTTTTTTTACCTCACATCATCTAATAAAGCACCTCAGTAAATAATGGACCTGACTTCCATGGCTTGTTTGCAGCCAATGTGTTAAGAATTGGATCATTTATATTCATTATAAAGTAATTTGCATGCACATGCTGTGTAAACAAACAGTCAGGTAGGGTGTAACCCAATGTAGGTGCTAGTATTATCTGTCTGATATATTATTTTGGTTTATATTCATTGATTCTTTTTACTGAGGAATTAAATATGATAAAGCAAAAACTATGTGAGAAATTATGAAAAATGTGTAGTGGAGCCATATGAGGTGACATTATGTGGGAGCTACATAAGCCAGGCTATTTATAAACGCTGTGGCTGGGATGGTGTTATAGCCCTTCCAGCTGAGTATGTTGCTCGTAACCTCATACTAGCTGGAGCGCTCAGGTGATTGTCAGTGTAATGGATTAAACATGGAGTTATGGTTCAGTTACTGACATTTGCAATACCACAGTCCCACAGATCTTAGTTGTCGTAAAGAAAAGATAGATCAGCTGATGCATGTTTGCTTGTCTGTGAATGTGATTCTATATCTTTCTCTCTGCTCTTCCACATCCACTACTACAGCATGTGACCAGCCACTAATATTTTGAATTCTTCAGAAGCAATGTATTGTTGGACTTCATTGTGATGAAAATCTCCTGGTCTTGTCGACATGAAGACATCTCCAGAGTCCAGAGAAAAAAACTGTTTGCTCAAATGTACTCTTTTCAAATAACACAGGAAACAGATCAGGAAACCGCGCAAAACCAACCAAGAATAAAACACAAACTACCAAACTCAACGCAAACTAAAGCTCAGACCAAATGTGACACATTGCTAATTGAGAGTAATATTACAGTGTGTCAAGTTATTTAAAAAACATTTTTTAGCTACTACTGCTAATGCTAATAAATGTATTTAATTACATCAAACAGGATTAAATAAAATCCATTGAGTTGCTGTTTTCCCAGAAATTGAGGATCTGGATGTAAAGAAGTCAAGGTGCCACATCAGGCACAAAACACAAAACAATCAGTCCATGGTGTGTGGGGTGCTTACATCCATCTCTCCACCAATCACTAGAATTAGAAACAGGTGTTAATATTCATTCACTTGACCTCCTTATCACCACTCGTCTCCGCACTTGTTCCTCCTCTGCAGACTTCGCTTTACCATGCCCCTTTTGCCACATACCCCTACCCCCGACTACAGTCATCTGTGCCCAATGAATGGCCAATCACACTTTTTCAAGGTGCTGTATCTAGTCTCTCAGTTTGAACGGCGTAGTGAAATATGTTTTTCTTTGGATACTGGCGAAAGGGATTCTGCCAATACCCTATCATTAAGTCCAGTGTCAAATAAATGCGAATCGAACCTAACCTAACCGATCAAGCAGCTCATCAACTCTGGACAGTGGATAAGCATTGCATTTCGACACAGCATTTATCCTTCTATAATCGACACAGAAACAGACAGAGCCCTCCGTTTTGGTACCAAACCTATTGGGCTCGCCCAGTCGCTATGGGATTCTTCCATTATGCCCAACTCTATCATGGCCTTTAATTTGTGATGTACCACTTTTTTCTTGTGCTCAGATAAACGATAGGGATGGCTGCGCACCACTTCCCCGGCGATCGTAACCACAAAACGTCCTTGACACTTTGCAAGAAATTCAGAACTAGACGTTGCAAGTAATACAAACATTTTATCTCCCGGTGTAAATTGATGCTCTCGCGCACCCCTGTTGTACAGCTGACTTGTCTGTCCTGTGCCTGGAGCAAATTCTCCCTAGAGAAACGCCCCAATGTGTGAAGTTTTGCTCGGAGGTCCATGACATACTGAATTTCAATACGGCAGTTTGAAGGCCCCTCCTCCCAAGCCTCTCTAATGACGTCAAGCACCCCACGGGGCTGACAGCCATAGAGAAGCTCGAATGGGGAAAACCCAGTGGAGGCTTTGTAGAACCTCCCGCACTGTGAACAACAGGTGCTCGAGCCACTTATCCCAATTTTTGGCGTCCTCTTCTATGATTTTACGAACCATGGATTTCAAAGTGCGATTAAATCGTTCCACCAAACCATCTGTTTGTAGGTGATAGACGCTGGTGTGAATTGATTTTATGGCCAAAAGTTTGTATAATTTCACTTAATGTACGTGACATAAACGCTGTGCCCTGATCAGTGAGAATATCTTTCCCCTCGGGAGATAATGTGAAACAGCACGTCCACCAAACTCTTTGGTGCGTAATGGCACAGTTTCCGAATTTCATGTTGCATAATCCACTAGAACTAATGCAAACGATGGCCACATGCTGAACGTCTAATAGCCGATGAGATCCAACCAATTCTCTCGAAGGGGACCTCTACTAATGGTAATGGGCGCAATGATGCTTTTGAAACGGCTGGAGGATTAACCAGCTGACATTCATGACAAGCTGATCACCACCGGTGGACGTTCTTGTGAATGCCCGGCCAAAAGAATTTGGCTATGAGATGTGCCAGTGTCTTTCCCCCAGTGTCTTTCCCCCAAGTGGCCTGCCATGGGACAACATACACACATACATATATATATATATATATATATATATAATCTAACATAATATATAATTGGGTTGTATTTTCTTTTGTCTGGGCGTCTTGGGCCATCTGATACAACCTATCTTTTATAATAGAACAATAGGGATAGGAGAGAGGCTTATCAGGTTGAAGTAGCTGTCCATAGATGGTGCGGACCCGGTCATACACATTTTTGAGCGTTTCATAACGAGAATGCTCAAGAGGAAAGTCATCTAACTCAGGCAGTATTAGCTCCGTCCTTGTTCTCGAGGGTCTGTGAGGGTTCCGGAACAGCACCCCCAGCCTGAGCGATAGCTTCTCTCACCCAATGCCCTATCTCCCAAGAGGCATCCACACACAAAATCAATAATTGTGAAAAAGATCGCCAATCTCTACCCAAAATTAGCGGATGCCTAAAGTGGGGATTGACTGACACTTTTGCTTTTTTCGCCTAAAAGAATTAAATACTGACAGGCACTAAAAGATAATCCACCACATCCCCGTGCACACACCGCACCTCAATCTTGCGGCTCATATCCCTCTGTTGCATCAGGCTTTGATGAATGGATGTTTGGTTACAGCCTGAATCCACCAAAGCCTGATTTTTGGAAATCACTGATACCGATACTGTAACCGATCCCTGAATTTTCACTGTGTTTGTTATTTTGAAATGTATTAGTAGATAAACCAAAAGAATATAAATCATATTAGTTGGCTTAATTTGTTCATCAAATATAGATTTCCTTCAGTTATTTTCATGCTTAATTAAACCTGCTAAAATGCATTCATGAGCTTCTGTTACTGTACTGTTCATTCTATTGCTATATCATATTTTATCTTTCATTTAATAGCACAGCACATATTTAGACTAGAGCAGCTCCAGCAGGGCTCAGTGCTGAGAATTGGGTCAGTGGTACAAATGTTTAGACACCAGTGAAATAACAATTATTTAATCAAAATGTAATACTACAACAAAAACTACCAGCCTAATTAATGTGAATTTAAAACATTATTAAAGACAAGTAAGTCAGTAACAAAATAAGAACAAATAATCTAATTACAAATAGGATAAATTATTATATATATATTTTTTTTAATCTTTTTTATCTCCTTTCGCTCCGTGCACAATATGGCGACCATTGACGTTCGAACTTGAGTGTGTGGACCAGTACTTCCGGTGAAAACTTCCGGTGATCTGACAGCGAGAGTGGGAGACAGCGAGAGCGAGAGACAACAGCGACCGAGTTCCATTACCAGAGAGATCATTTTTTACAATGAGTGTTTTTAGGATTCAAGAGAGGCGACTTGCTTTTCAGAGGGTGACAGCCTCAGCACTTCATTGTTGTGTGCCGTTATGTACCGTTTCATCACGTTACAACAAATAAGTCAGCTTTCATGCATTCCCCATTGACGCTGCGGTACGGGCTGAGTGGATGCAGAAGATCCGGAGGGATGACTTCAACCCGACCAAATTTTTAAATGCATATCATTTTCAGTGTATTTCACCTGTGCGTTTATATGCTTTCTATTACTGCATTTATTTTGTGCAAGTGAGATGAGTAAAGACCATCTGTTTAATAAATCATTATCTGTATGGTGTTTATAAGCAGCACATACAGTATTTTACTACATGTAAAATATACACAAACTTAGCTATATTAAATTGTTTGTGGTACCTACAGTTAAAAATGTAAATGTTAAATATGTGATGATAATATTGATCGAGCAATAGATGCAAGTAAGTGAAAATATATGCGCAGAATTGAGAAATATTGAGATAAATTGTAGCCTATCACAGGGCAAACGTGGAATGTTCACGGTGCATTTATGCAAACAACTCTAATCGTAGTTGTAACTCTATATTTACAGTAGGCATAATTGTCATTGGGTATCCAGCATGAATCAAATGCAATCTTCTGTTTGTGAACAGTTGTATTTTATTCATTAATCAGACTATGCATCTGTGCATTTAATTACCATTGGCTCGTGTGATAGTAATATGGATCTTAGTAGTATTTTAAGTGATATAATTGATTCTATAAACAACTATAAGAGATAATTTTCAGCTTTCTCCGGCTCCCTGCACCGGGCGTAATCGGAAGTGTCTACCCCCACACTTGCTGATGGCGGCCACGTGCAACTAGCCTATTGTACTATTCAGTGTTTTTTTGTCTGGACACACACTGTACACACACTGCCTGGTAGGCCTATCGGTTGTTGGTATGGGAGCATTTTTACGAGTACGAGTACATTAGCTCGGTATCGGTGCATCCCTATTTTTAATAATTTAAGCACTTTTCATGTACCTCTTCAAAAATATGGCTGTTTTCAAGGGTTTTCCAGGACTTAAATTTCAAAAAGTCAAATTCAAGTACTTCAAGCACCTTGTACGAACCCTGACGAATGCCTCCAGGTCGACCTGTGGAGCCATCTTTACCAACACCACGTGGTCAATGGTAGGGCTTGCATCTGAGGCGACCTCCCGGCCAAGCAAGCTCCAGATGACCCGCCAGTCTTCCTCCTGCACCTGGACCAGCAGGCAGAAGCAATCCTCCTGGTCTATCCTGATGTCCATAAGCACTTGATGCTGAGTTTTGTGAAGACTGGCGAGTGACTGGCAGGTTTCAGGCACCAGTGTAAACAGGTCAAATAAACCTGACAAAGAAGTCAAGGTGCCGAGAAAGTTTGAGTCTTTATTTGTACTCAAAATCAAACAGAGAATCCACTGAGGCTTTCACCTCGCACATCAGGCACAAAACACAAAATAATCAGTCCATGGGGAAAAAGGTCTCTCTGCGGGGCGCTTATATCCGTCTCTCCGCCAGTAACTGAATTAGAGACAGATGAAGTAATCATTCACTTGACCTCCTTATCACCACTCATCTCCACACTTGTTCCCCCACTGCAGACTTCACTTTACCATGCCCCATGAAATAAGGTCTTTGCTGAACACAAGCTCAAGATATTTTCACATTTTACGATATAATATACATTAATTATACTTCCTTGTGTTTTTTTTTAAAGCTTTCCCTTGTGGAAAAAAAGTGCAATTTAGTTTACTTTTATTAAAGGGGACCTATTATGCAAAATTCACTTTTGCATGGTGTTTGGACATAAATGTGTGTTGGCAGTGTGTGTACACAACCACCCTATAGTTATGAAAATCCACTCACTCCTTTTTTTTTTTTTATCCCCATAAATTATAAGCATTGTCTCCCAACGACCTGTTTTCAGCCATGGGGCTAGTGTGATGTCACGATGGTTGACAGACACTGCGGTTTTAACATAGGCCCACCCTGATTGAGTTCACAGCGAGTTGTACACATCCGCCATTGCTGCACTGACGAGAATGTCTACCAAGCGTTGTAGCCTAGGTGTTGTGTGGCTGGATGTATTAATCCGCATAGCTCTCTCTCTATTTACTACCGAAATCTGAGCCAGCCGCTGAAGACGAGGTGGATTAATTTAGTTTTCGAAGAAAATGCACCCTCAACTCTACCGAAATTCGTTTTTGTACTTACTCACTTCTTATACAGTTTTTACTCAGCTCTTACGGCAATTTTCTCTTACGGTAAACTTTATTAAACTCGTCAGTATATTTTTGGCCATCATTCGGACGGGGTCCTCTACAGCAGGCTTAATAGTGGATACAAGCAATGACACATACGTTATAACTGTAATTAAACTAAATTATAGCCCCAAAAAGTAACAATTTAAACATGCTGTAAAAAATGGTCTGTCGGGTATTTTGAGCTAAAACTTCACATGCACACTCTGGGGACATCAGAGACTTATTTTACATCTTGTGAAAAGGGGCATAATAGGTGCCCTTTAGGTGTTCTTATTACACAATAATATACTTGTGTTCTATAAAAAATAGTGCTAAAATTTTTTTTTAAAAATCCTAATGAAGTTGCAATTTAGTATATTTCTAATTTTATTTAAAAAATGTAATTAAAATTGTCCTTAGCTTATAATAAATAAAATAAATAAATAAAAATTGTCCTTAGCTGGATAATAAACTTTATTCTAGAGCTGCTGTAAAGCCAAAACAATCTCTGTTACTCTAATTTCCTATTATCATTGTAAAGCTGCTTTGCAACAATCTATCTATATTGTTAAAAGCGCTATATAAATAAAGTTGACTTGACTTGACTTAGAACATACTTTTTTAGCGGTCGTGAAGTAATTACTTATTCAAAATAAATACCTAAAGTATGCGATTTCGGACAAGGCCGTGGAATAAAAGGGTATTCACTTATGTTAGATGTTGATTTCAGATGTTTTCTGAAAGCGTGCTGCAGACTGCTAACAGCAACACTACCGGTATCTAAATGTTGAGCAGCCGCTCATTGGCCGCTGATGTAACAGCAACCAATCAGCTGCGCTGTGTAGATAATGATGCGATCGCTGCCAAATTGAATTAAGGACCTACAGTATCAGTTTGCGCCATCTGAGTTTCATGCCAGAACTTGGTATATAATCATCTTGTTTATGAATGCTAATCACTAAATATCCAATCATAATATCCAATCCTATTGTATGTATAGAATGTATATGTGTGAAACAGTCACAGACAGCAACATATTATTGCTGCAAGCTGGGCAACATGAATACAGTGATTGCTGCCTATTTCATTTTGCAGTGAAGCTGTTACACAAATCTGTTTCAAAGAATGATTAGTCACATCACATTTATGGCTCAGGTGGCTGGCTCAAAAAAATCTGGAACTGATTGCCCATGAGCAAAGATGGCATCATCAAGGGTGCATCATACACTATCCAAACTACTGCCATTGAGATGAATGTTGTAATAAGCCTTGAGCAACTGCTTCACTGGACATCCCAAAACCTCTTACTTTTCAACCCCTTCTCTACAACCACCTGACTCCATTCTGGTACAACACTCACTTTTCACAATTCAGTCAGTTCTTTATTAACAACATCAAGTCCTTGTCACTTAAGGTGAGTGTGAGAATGTTAGATGGCCTCTTACTCCTCTTACCTCGGGGCACCAGCTAAGGAATTTCACCTTAACAGTGAAATAACTATCAAAGATTATTGTTGACTAAACAAAATGAATTAGGGAGTTTGTCATCTGACCAATCTAAAGGATTTGTGAGATATCATTACCTTGTAGAGCCTATTCTGCATTATCCACACAAGGAAGACACAAGTGTAATAAATTTTATAAGCAAAAAGATAAACAAGAGTAATAATGAACACCCTAAATGATAAAGGAATAACGTGCCAAAGATGAATAAAATACAAGTAATTAAATTGGGTGTGGCTATGGCAGAGTTATCTTATGGAAAGATAAATTGTTGTTTCTCTGTAACCAATAAGGTGAAGAACCTTATTATACATCAAACATATTATATTACAGCTAATGTAAATTAAAAAATCACACACTCTAAAAAATAATTCTGTGGTTTAGTAAATATTACAGTAATATTTAACTTTATGAACTTAGTCAAATCTCTGAATATCGTTTACTTGATTGTTTGAGTTAAACATACCAAAATAATTGACTAAAAATCCAACAGTTAATTTTATCTAAAATATACAGTTATATGTAAGTTTTTTTTCACTAAAATAATTTAGTATTTGACTAACCAATTATTTCTTTAAAATACACTTAATACATTTGTTAAATTGCTATAGAAATATTTGAGAATGGAGACTTAAACTGATCTGTTTCAAGAAACATTTCTTAATTCAAATCAATATTATTAATATATTTAACACACTCTTAAGAAATTGAGTAAGTTTACTCAATTAAAACAATGCACCCCTCCCTCACCATCTGACGTGATGACCACTCGATGGTTGGTTGAGTGAGCGTGGGCTGTTTGAACTCTCCAGTCTCCAGAACAATGGTTCTTCTCTTCTCGCGTTGCAGAATTGTGCATTTCCTCTGTGAAATTCAGGTTTGTGTATGTTTTATTCTATCTATAAAATCATTATTGTGCTTTAAATAATTTTATTTAACAACATACAGAGGCGTAATTCGACACCAGAAACGAGAGTCGCACCTGTCTTTTCGCGTGACTGAAACGCCTTGCAAAACACACGACTGTATTCCTATGATAATGAATATAATTAATTTGGATGATAAAATGTCCTCAGAACTGTGCACTGTTTGTTTATTGGCATGTTATGGAGTCAGTCGCTCGCAGTATCTTTCGGCTATAAGTGAAACGCAGGACGGCGGTCTGAAGTTCGAAGTTCACCCGCAGAGCGCGAGTCCGTCTCCGGCACGAGAACCAGCGCTGATCCGGTTGAAATTGGATAAGGGACTGGCTAATTACACTTGAATTAGGCTACCTGAAAGTTTAAATGTTTCATGTGTACTTCTAAAATGTTTGTTAAATGAGTTTAAATGTAGGCAATATATACATGTTAAAACAGTGTAAAATATGCTGTATTGCTGTACTCATCAACAATAAAGGCCAATGTCATGTATAGCCTACTAGTGGTGGTTGTATGGAATACTATTTTAAGGTTTAGAGGAAATAAAAATAATAATAATATTACTCATAAATAAAAACAGTTAATATTACTCATAAATATTGTTCTTCAATGTTTAAATGTTAAATTATGTATACAAAATTGTATTTGTTAATGTACCAGATGCAGATACTCAGATTTACTTAATTTTTTTTACTTGCATTTACTCAATTCAAACAGTATACTTCATTGATTTCACAGCTTTAAAATTTGCTAAAAATTATTCAAGTGCAAAAATGTTTCACAAAAAAAAAAATAGAAAATCATAGTTAATGCTGATAATATACAACAATGCCAAGGTCTCTGAAAAGAGGTTTGGTAAAGTGATATTTACGCTCCACGTGGTCGAGTGACATCTGATGGCAGTACGATGGCCGTGACATCTTCCATTGGTTGTGCTGGGAACAACGCAGTGGGGATGGAGCCGGAATCTGTTTGAACAGCCTTGAACATGACGCTCTGTTGTCAGGAAATAACTCAGGATCCAGTCGCAAATGCAGAAAAGTCTGTTTATTTATGAACAGAGAACAGTCAAGCAAGATGGTCAGAATTGTGGGTAAATGATGGTGATTGGCAGGCCTTGCCTTATCAGCGAAGAGACTGCAACTGGCTGAGCGTCGTCTGCTGGTAGAAAGTCCAAAGAGAAATCCTGTGAAGTGATGCAGAGATAATCCAGACACGAACAGGGAGCGAAACAAACGGCACAGAGATCTGGAAACAAAACTGGATGGGGAGAAACAGCAAGCATGGACACAAAAACGATCTGACAAAAGACAAGAGACGATTTGTCTAAACCCCAGTGATGGGTAGGTTTAGGGGCGGGGTCAGGGGTAGGTCATTTGTACGAATTCATACGAATTGGGCAACTCGTAAAATATGTACTATTTATCAAAAATCATACAAATTCGTACGAGTGCAGGTCGTATGAATTGGTTCGAATTAGCCACCTCTTAAAGGAGCTGTATGTAAGAAATGTATTTCAATTAATCATAAAATGGCCCTGATATGTCACTAGAAATTAAGAAATCATGTTCATTTAAAATACTTATATCACTGACAACAGTAGTACGGCCAGGATATTGTCATTTAAAAAGTGAAGTTGAAGCCCTCGACTGATGTTGATGTTGTCATCTTGTGTTTTGGCCTGAAGCGCCACCCTCCACCTATCTACCAATCACGAAGTCAGTAGTGTTTCGGCATCGGGGTTGCCAGCTCAGCTCTAGTTACCGCAGCTGCAGCTACAAACGTTCCTGCTGGATCCTGCAGCCTATCTGGCAACCTCGAGTCAGGGGGGAGGGGGAGGGGATACACCGCTCTACAGTAATTTGAAAGTGATTGCAGTACCAGTTTTGGCCACAATCTTACATACGGCTCCTTTAAAATACGTACGATTGCTTGAGATCGGTTGGCTTGGCTCATCATCTGAGAAGAGTTGCCCAGGCCTGCGAACCGTGACATCTGGAGGATGCTATATTCAAATGGAGCACCAAATAGCATTCCTAAAATCTAGAAACCACAGATGATGCCCTGACGTAGATTCAGAAGGTCCTTAAAAGTCTGGAACACACAAACGAAGGTACTCGTCGGAGCTTAACCTTGTTGCAAATATCTGTGTGTCTTCTGCCTCTCTGAGCCAGAGACTCTGAACTTATTCAATCTGCTTTTGTCTCCCGGGCATGGAGACTTGGAACGTGCTACATATTGTCTCGCTAGACAAAGACTCAGAACGTGTATCCGTTACTGTCTCACTGGATGAACCGGAGACTCACTCAGGATCTGTTTCTGTCTCTACCCTTACAGGACTGAAGCTCAGAACATGAATCTGTTACACTCACCAGATGGGCGACTGAGAACGGTGTTGTATATATTAATGTCTCACCATTATAGGCCAGAGACTCAGACCCAGGAGTGTCTGTTTAAACCGTACATTTATCCCTTTATAAATGACTGAAACAAATCAGACAATGGTGGACATACAGTGAAAGTACAGAGCAGTGGTTCTCAATCTTTCTTTCTCCACTTTCCAAACCAAGGTTCAAAGGCCAGACATTACGAGTTCCTGTAAATTAAATTTCAGGATTCCAAAAGTTTTAAGAGATTAATATTCTTTTTGGATCTCACTCTTTTTAAACCAATGAAATTCCATGACCAGTCATTCGTGATTTACTGGATAGGATTTTTTTTTTTTACAAATATTTCTATTTAATCACAATTTCTTCCTGATAAAATATTTTAGAGCTTGGCAGAAAAATAATGTTTGTTTTAAAAGTCTAAATAGAGTTTTGAGAATGTATTAATTTACATAACTTTTCCAGGTCTAGAAATCACACTTTTAAAATGAAGCAACACACACACACACACACACACACACACACACACACACACACGCACACAGCACATATGCAATGAATCTATATGCGCCATCCAAAATATATGAACATCATTCAATCATCCTTAATGTTCCTGATGAAATGTATTGTGTCATAAGGTTAATTAGCCTGTATTTGCGTTCATTCTGGCTTCAATTAAATTCAAAACGCCCTAGCCAACAAAGACAATTAAATATGTCCGTGTTCCATAGCCTTGCTAGTTTGGATTCATTACTTGAAATTGGCAAAGCACTTAATGAGTACATATGTATCTGTCTGCTTCATTTAGGCAAAAAATTATGCAAGTGCCATGCCAAGCGTGATGCAAAACGTCCTGCCATCACAGATTCGTCGGTTGACCAAGCGAAGTAAATACAATCACAAAGTATCAAAGCTGAGTAGTGATGTTACAAACTTTACTATATTTCTTTAGTAGCACCCTGTAAATATAAAGCACAACATATTATATTATATTATATTATATTATATTATATTATATTATACTGTATTATACAACTCATTGATATTATTTTTCTATTACAATATTACATTTTTTTAATAATTTTTTTTTACAATCGCTAGAACACATTTTTCAGTACTCAGGTCGTTTTTTCAAAACTCTTTACACAGTGGTCACAACATTAGTCTTGTCCCTCATGTCTTTGCTGGCTTTGCGTGTGTGTGTGCTTTATATTTATTTTCTTTTGGGGTATTTTTTCAGTCTTTTCTTTGTTCCCGATTTTTAGTCAAATCCTAGTCTTTATTCTGCTCTAGTTCTTCCAAGCTTTATTTTTGGTTCACCTTAGTGATGGGAAGTCCGGCTCTTTTCAAAGATTCGGCTTACGGCTCCTTGATGGCTCTTCATTTAGTATCACTCGAAGCCTTCTATTTTAGTCCAGTTTAGCAATTGTGAATGATTTGTGCGCTGGTAAGCAATTTTTCATTCAGTGTTTTCATAAAAGCCTTTTAAATGATTTGTTTCCTTACAAAAAACAACAACAACAACACAGTTAGCCTACTATTATTTAACATTTTAATAAAACTTTGCTTGAACAATTGAACGCAGAACCACAGCAAATAAATAAAGGCAAAAGTCTTAACATTAGCATTTAAATCCGGCTCCCCGCCTCTCTCTGTCGCTCTATGTACCTGGCTTGTACCACCGCTATATTTTGAGAAAAAAATAAATAAATAAAAACTCGCTCTCGCTACAAAGAATCGTATCTTAGTGCCGGCTTGTTCGCAAACGACACATCACTAGTTCACCTCTTGTTTTTGCTTTTGTTAACAAATTATTTATGTTTGTCCTCTTTAGCTTGGCTTCAAGGTTGCAGTCTTTTGTTTACTAGTTCCAGTTATTCATTTATATAATTTATTTCTATTTATTCTTTGCTATTGCTCCAGTTATATTTAGTTTCCTATGGTTTTCTGGTGTTCTAGTTTTTGCCAGTTTTTATTTTGCTGTTGTTTTTGTTATCTCTTGTTGTCTTGAGTTTTGTCTTTTGTGTTGGTTCACGTCTGCTCCCCGAGATTCTCTGCCTGCGGTTCCTTCACCTGGCAGTTAGACTGGTTCAGGGTCTGTGTGCAGCAAGCATCAGATCTCTGCTTCATGGTTCCTTGCCCTGTCTTCACCACAAACATCTGCCCGGCCTGGTCACGTCCTCTGCAGTTCTTGGACGTGTTGTCCTCTGTTGGTTCCAGCAGTCACCCACAGCTGTCCTGTCGTTGTTTCCTGTTGACACTTCTGTTTGGACTGTTCCTGCCTCACCCTATATTGTACTGTCTTCTGTTAATAAATATCACTCTCCTGCTCATTCTGCGTCTGGGTCTCCCCTATCTGAATCCTGACAAGTCTATGTAAGCTAAACTGTGGGTTATCATTGCTTTAAAAAAAAAAAAAAAAAAAATAAATTAAAGATGGGTTTTTGTCATTTTATTGCATTCAATGATGGCTTCTGTCAATTTACATTAATTATTTTCTCACTCAGACACAAACACCATACAGTAAATTATATGATTTCATAATTGTATCTATTTATAAAAACACATTGTGCCCCTTAAGTAACTGCAGTGGGATAGTAAATTGTAGTAACTGCAATGTACTGGTTAACAAGTCTGTTCTAGTTTGTGGTAGGCTACTGTATGAGAAAAGGCAAAGAGCATATGGTTGAAATGCTAAGAGTATGGAAGGCAAAGAGAGAAATCGGTCAATTTTATTCATTAGCGGCAGAATTGTACGCAGGTGCATGTTGCATGCAGTTGAACAGATGATAGATTAAAAGGGATAGCAGAGTAAAAGTTAAAGCACCTGTGCAATGTTCTGCTGTTATCAGGTTTTCAGAGGGTACAGATTAACGATTGTGTCAGATAAAATACTTCCCAAATGTTTTTCCACTTTAACAGTATTAGATGTACCTACAGCAATCTACTATTGCTACTGTATTGGGTTTCTTGGAGGAGCTCTGGAAGGATAAATGGAGGAGTGAGGACAGTGAAGGACGAGTCATGGATGCTGACTGGCCAATGCAGTTAATTAACCTATTCATTATAAATTATATCACTGTGCAGCACCCATAGAGGTCAACTTTTACCCTTGTGTGTCGTCAGAGGTTATATCTTTTCAGATAACCCCACTACTAAATCAACTTGTATATAATGTGATGAAACTGTCAATTAAACAGTCTAAAAAGTAGAATAAGCTGCTATGAGGACTTGACTTTATGAGTCTGGCAACTCATGACTGCATTTTATCTAAATTGATGATGACTATTCGTTGTTGTCCCTTTAATATGTGGATTTATTCTTATCACTATTCTTTGAAAAGAACTGAAAAATGATTGAACTCATTATTGCAAAATCCCCTGCACCCTCGTACCGGCTTATTTAAGAGATGTGAGGGGTTGAGATTCAAAGAATCCTACAGATACAACTCTCCCCAGTCTCATCATAAAATATGAATCTGTCTGGCTAAAATCATCCAGCAAATTGCCAACCCAAATGGAATATTTGCACAAGGCTTTTCCTCCACCGACCACAGATAAGGGAGAAAGGAAAAGCCCACTCTTATTTTCCTGTTATGATTGTCTGCTATACCCATGGCTGGATTTTATGGTTTAAAGTAGATAACCGGAGGCATTTGTGACTTATGCTCTTGAAAATAATTGAAATATATATATATATATTTTGGTCAGTTCTGTCAATTGTATTATATTGTAAATGTAATGAACATGCAATTTAGGTTCAAATGGTCTGACACTAGAAAAATTTAAAATTCTATGGAAAAACTTGCCCTCTCAGTGTGATATGCTATACATTCCACATTGACTCACAAAAACAAATCATCTCTGTTTTCTTTCAAGTCAATTTTATTTGTAGCACATTTAACATACACATTGTTTTGAAGTATCTTATAGAAAATCATAAAGTTAATGTTTATAATATATTAATAGTTATATTTAGCAAATGACAATTTAAACAATCCATCAGTTGAGATTTGCTATATGGTATGCCTATATACATCACTATATAAACAATCACAGAAACGGGATTTGCTACATAGTAGCCAATTTAGAGATTACAGGGAACACAAATGTATAACTGATCAAAATATCGACATTTCTTATAGTATTTGTGAGCAAGATGCAGTTGTATATTTTTTGTTTGGATAGCTATGGAAATGTATCATTTTTACATACTGGCAGCATCGAAAGCGTTAACCCTTATATAAACAATTTAGAGAGTCTCTAAGCCTAGGAATCAAAGGATTAATATGTATTTGAAATATTGAATTCATTGGTTGATTTCACTGTATTCGTAATTTTTTGTGGTATTGGATTTCCAAAGAGAGGTAAAAAAACACTAAGACAGCACATACAAAATTGCAACTTTGTCTCATCTGAATTTCATAAATAAATTATTAGTTAAAAGTAATTTAGGCTTTAAAAAAGGTCTAGGATAAATATGTCCTGTCATTTACTGATAAATAAGCTTAACTGACAAAAATATATTCAAATTAAAATGTAAATGAGTTATAATGAATAAAAGTTAATACTATTGACCAGTTTCACAGACAAGATTTAAGCCTAGTCCCAGACTAAAATGGATGTTTGAGCTGTGTTAACTGAAAGCAACTTGCACAAACAAATCTTAAAATATGTCAAGGCCATTGATGCACCCCATTAATGGTTTTCTAAGGCACATTGTTAAAAGCTACTTACTGTCCTAATTGAACTAAGGCCTAATGGCTTAATCTGAGCCATGTCTTTGAAACTAGGTCTATGGCTCTTTTTCAAATCATCAACCTCCCTACATATGTTACGGAACACAGATTCGGAAAAGGGGAAATGCAATCACAGGTTCTTTATTCGACAGCACAGAGCGTGATGGTGGGAAACAGGTGAGTGAACAGGACAATGAGAGTTATTGTTGACTTGAGATGGATGGTAATGGAAAGTCTTTGTCTTACAGGTGCAGGGGATCGTAGATGGCTGAAGCAGACGTAGCACACACCTCGCTGGACGGAACTGTAGGTGAGAACACACACGAAGGACAAGGGGACATGAATGGATCAGACTGGTGAAACTTGGAGAGGAATGACATAGGAGAAAAATCACAGGAGTCAGGTAGATAGTCCAAACAAGTCTACAACGAGACCGGAAGCTGAACTTCTTGTTGTTGTTTTTACAGCGGATCGCAAACAAATTTGTGCATTACCGCCACCCATCTCAGAAATGGACCATTGACACTTTCCTATACTTTAACCTATCAACCGACATAAATTCCACTTATTTACCCGCATAGAGGCTTCATAGAATTTCATCCGGCGCTTTGTGTTCAGCTCCTCCGTCCACTCTCAGCCCCCATGACAGGAGAAAAGAAGAAAAGGAAAAAAAGAAAAGAAAGAAAAAACAACATGGCTTTAACAATGTTTTCTAAATTTAATTGGATTGTAAGGCAGCATCACAAGTGTCTTTCACAGAGAAGGTAATGCTTTTTGATGAGATCAGTGGAAATGTAATAACCTAGAATACTGTCTAATACTTGATGGCTGCTCTGTCAAGTCTTTGCATCAGTTAGGAATCTGGGTGTGCTCTTTGATAGAAATCTTTCATTTGAAAGCCACATTTATAGCATCTGTAAACCCACATTCTTCCATCTTAAAAATAAATCTAAACTATGCATATGCTCTCAATGACAAATGCGGAAAAGTTAGTTCATGAGTTCATGACCTCAAGGCTAGATTATTGTAATGCTATCATGGGTGGTTGCCCTGCACGCTTAATAAACAAACTACAGCTGGTCCAAAACGCAGCAGCTAGAGTTCTTACTAGAACCAGGAAGTATGACCATATTAGCCCGGTTTTGTCAACACTGCATTGGCTCCCTAATAAACATTGTATAAATTTAAACATTTTGCTAATCAATTACAAAGCACTAAATGGTTTAGCTCCCCAGTACTTGAGCGAGCTCTTAAGGCATTATAGTCCTTCACGTCTATTGCAATCTCAAAATTCTGGTCAGTTGATTATACCTAGAATATCAAAATCGACTGCTGGCGGTAGATCCTTTTCCTATTTATCACCTAAACTCTGGAACAGTCTCCCTAGACTTTGTTTTGGAAGAAGAAGACACACCATGTCATTTTAAGACTAAAGGCCATTGACACGAGTCCGAAATTCGCATCCGAAATTTTCGCACGTAAAAAAAAAAATCCGACCTCACGTTATGTCAATCACGCTTGCACACTGTCTACGAAACTTTCGTCCGTAATAAAAAAAATCGGATCGGGTTCGATTTTCTGCGTTTTTCGCATCCACAGCCAGTATTTTGAGAGGTTTTTTGACAATTCAAAGCCACCGTACAAGCGAACGACAAAATCCAGAGTGGCGTCTGACCATAGACAGTATATAAACACGTCTGACAAGCAGACAAGTGTCTGTCACACGCCAGCCGTCTGTGTCTTTGTCTGTGTGTGTGTGTGTGTGTGTGTGTGTGTGTGTCCCCATACCTTAGACATACTGCCAGTCTGTTCAGGATCGATTGGTTCACGGAAATTGGTGGTCTTCTTTTTAATATGTGGAGTATCGCTAGCAAAGCATCAAACTGTTCCACTGACATTCTGAGGTAAATTTTGAATCGCTCGGGATAATTTCGTAACTCCTTGATAAGGAGGTGAAACTCTCCTTCCTCTCGGCGCAATCTCGGGATTGGATGGACCCAATATTTCCTCTTTCTTTTTCTCTTTTTAAGAAGAAAGAGGGCAACAAAATCATCCTCACTGCTTGACGAATCCAATTAGATTTTTTTGCGTTTTTTTCCGCAAAGGCTTAATAAATACGCATCGGACTCAGTGTGCAAGGTTTCTGTGCGTGACGAATTTTAAGGCTGACGAACACGAAAAAACGCATACGAAAATTTCGGACTCAGTGTGCAATGGCCTTACGCCGCCTTCACACTGGCAGTTGAAATCAGCTCCGATATGGCTACGAAACGACCGGAAGTCATTCATTTCCTATGGAGATTCGCAGACCGCATGCGAATGGGTGCAAACCGGGTCCGAACGAGTGCGGTGCGAAAAAAATCGTGTCCGTTGGTCATCCGGATGCGTTCAAAAAATTGAACTCTTGCGAAAGGCTACGGACGGTTCCTATCCGACAATTCCAGGCGGAAGTTAGCGTTGCTTGGACTGATAAACAAACCTGAATTCTCAACTTTTAATAAAATAAATAATGATTTTATAACGATAAGTTGTCATGTAATTTTTTTTTATTTTCATGATTTTCTAACGTTATTAGGGCAGTTAATACAATTAAAAGCCCTATATACCACTATATCACATTTAGCCGACCTGACATATCAACGTCCTGGGGAACTTTCCTCCACGCAGCAGTCTTCCGATTAATGTCTCTATAACCCTCATCAGAGAGATCATACAGAATTGTACATTCTGACACTGACAAAATCAACCGTTAATCTCTCCGCCATTTTTGTTCTACTCGCTTCCGAAGCTTTTCAACAGTGTAGTACGACGTCCGCTGGGGGCGTATTGCGTATTACGGAGCTGATTTCAACTGCCAGTGTGAAGGCGGCGTCAAAGCCCATTGCACACTGAGTCCGAAATTCGCATCCGAAATTTCCGCACGTAAAAAAAAAACATTCGACCTCATGTTATGTCAATCACGCTTGCACACTGTCTACGAAACTTTCGTCCGTAATAAAACAATTCGGATCGGGTTCGATTTTCTGCGTTTTTCGCATCCACAGCCAGTATTTTGAGAGGTTTTTTGACAATTCAGAGCCACCGTACAAGCGAACGACAAAATCCAGAATGACGTCTGACAAGTTGATACACTTCGTCTCGCAGCACAAGTACTGTATGAAAAACAATATGCAGATTACAAAGACATTGAATAAAATATAACCTGTATACAGCTGTTCTGTCTGCCCAGCGCTTCTGCCGGCCGTGTGTGTGTGTGTGTGTGTCCGTCCATAGACATACTGCTCTCTGTTCAGGATCGATTGGTTCACGGAAATTGGTGGTCTTCTTTTTAATATGTGGCTCCAGTATCGCTAGCAAAGCATTAAACTGTTCCACTGACATTCTGAGGTAAATTTTGAATCGCTCTGGATAATTTCGCAACTCCTTGATAAGGAGGTGAAACTCTCCTTCCTCTCAGCGCAATCTCAGGATTGGATGGACCCAAATTCCTCTTTCTTTTTCTCTTTTTAAGAAGAAAGAGGGCAACAAAATCATCCTCACTGCTTGACGAATCCATTTTGTATTTTTTGCGTTTTTTTCCGCAAAGGTTTAATAAATACGCATCGGACTCAGTGTGCAAGGTTTCTGTGCGTGACGAATTTTAAGGCTGACGAACACGAAAAAACGCATACGAAAATTTCGGAGTCAGTGTGCAATGGCCTTAAGACTAAAACATATATTTAACCTTCCATATATAATACATTATCATATTTCTATAATTCACATCCATTAAAGGATTGTTAGGCTGCATAAATTAGGTAAACCAGAACCAGGAACAATTCCCATAACACCTGATGTACTTGTTACATCGTAAGAAGAATGGCATCTAAGCTAATAGTAGTCTCTCTGTTTATACCGAGGTTACCATAGTCAGCCGTATATGGTCCATATCCAGATCATAGGTGGACCTGTGCCTAGATGCAACTACAACACAGCCCTGAATGTCAGCAGAGATCCTGCCAACTAAACAATCCCCTTTGAAGGCCAAGTCGACACGACAGCCATCGGCACTGATCCTCTGCAAAGACCACAAGAATCAGACAAGTCCTCTGTACAGAGTTATGACCAGCTTCATCTCCATACTGGCGTGATGAATCCAATCTTCAATCCGATCTTCAAGCAAAAGGAACTGGATGAAACATTTGAATGCTACCGTTTTGAAATCAGCTCATTTTCAAATAAAGGTTTCCGAGTCAGTGATATTAGATTGTGTGTATTTATTTTTATTGTATTTACCCTGTAACTTCATGGAACAAGATAATAACAAGCACCACTTTAATTTACAGCCGCAATGTCACACTTACCCTGTAACTCCATGGAACAAGAGGGAAACAAGCACCACTTAACCTATAATTACATGGAACAAGAGTAAAATAAAATAAAAATGCAATTGTTTTAAACATGTAGCCCAAACTAAACCATCTGAACCTTTGCTATCAAAAAAAGAGAGAACATACTGTATTTAAAGACAGATATGTACCCTGTAATTAAAAAAAAGCCTATTTGTATTGGTACCCTATTATTACAAAAAGGTACACAGTGTATGTTTTTTGTTAAATTGCTCCAAAATGTAAGATATTTGTATCATAATAGTAGAAAAGTACCCCTTAGTTCTAATACTTTAGAATAAATAATACTTAGTTCTTATGCTACAGTATAAATAATTTGTAAATTCTCCTGGTTGTTACCCCTTTCTTCCCAAAACTTTAGATATTGTTCCCTACACATAAGTAGTTTATGTACACTATAATAACCGAGAGTTACGCTGTAAATTTGTCTGCATTACACAGTACTTTGCGGGGTGTAATCTAAAGCGTTACTAATCATTCTATTGAATTCAATTGAGCCTAATCTTCTAAGCTTTATGTATGATGAATTGAGTTGTTGCCTACATGGAATGTTCCCAATTGGTTACATTTGAGTTAGGATGCTGCCTGTAGAGGACAGCTGCCTATGTAGGTAGCAGACAGCAAAGCAGCTCACTTGGTTTTGGAACAAAGCATAATTCATTGGCTTTTCCAACAGAGGTAACACAAGTTCAGCTGCACCAACTACAGCAGAGAGGGGGAAAAAAAACATCTGTCATATCCTGAGGGTGGGTGTGTTTTTCGATCATAGCATTTAAACAAGGATGTGTTCTAAAAATAAACCATGTGGGAGTGCTCCTGCACTGACAGTTTACCGTGAGATTAAAATGTGTGTGTGTGTTGTGCTAACCTCTCACCCCAGGTGGACTCCATTGCAACACTTTCCATCACTCTTGCCAAATTTAAGCTTTATTACATTATAAAGTTGACTGCCCACTGTAGTCGATGGCTGTCTGTCACTTGCCATTGTGCCAGATATCATATTGGCATTTCACAAATGAGTTTGGGTGTCATTTGATTAGATCCGAAGCGAATGTTTGGTGCCCTTGACTGGCATGGACTGCAAACCACCCCAAAGGAGATATTTGGTTGTTGGAAAAGGTGTGTTGACATGAGGGAAAGTGCTTTGGCTTGGTGTATGTGAGTGATATCGTTAATGCATCTTTTCCATGAGCGTGTGATATGTGGAGTGTCACACAAAGATTTCTAAGAATGCCAGTTTGCGGCTTTTCAATGTAAAGTGTAAGATGATTTGTTATTTTTTCCTTCCAAAAGCAGTACATTTACCATTATTTTACTAAAAAAGTACATGAAATGTAAGGCTATATAATTACAGTTTTCCCCATAGTAAGGGAACTTACTGTTAACCAATTAGCAGGTTTTACTGTAGCATTTTAATATTACAACTGTTTCCAGAAACCAAAGTACTAGTAACATTGTCTCACCTTGGTCATTTGAACCACATACTGTACCTCTAGATATTTGTACATAAAATGTGGTTCCCTTTCAGTTCGCCCTGCAGCGCGGGTATAAATACGGAAGCGGATACATGCACCACTTGTCTTTCACTTCGGAGCCTATCAGATGTCGATGTCTCTGAAGAGTGTTGGAGTGTTTACAACGAGCGAGTGTGTCGGTGCTTCTTCTGGAAGTCTCTTCCGGTGCTGGTGTGTTTACAGCGCGAGTGCAGCGGTTATCGCAAGCCTTCTGAGCTCTTTGAGTTTGTTTGTTCTGACGGTTGGTTAGAGGGCGAAGAAGGTGAGTGCTTCACTGGTACAGGCTGCACCATCTCCTGTCAGTGTTGCCGCGGTCATTCCCCTGTGTGCTCCGGCACTGGTGAGAGCGCTATTTCCTGAAAGAGCAACACGGGTGTGTCTGTTTCTTTTTCAAGATGCCATTCCACCCGCGCGTTTCTGGATGCGGTCGTTCCCTGTCCCCAGCTGACAGTCACAATAGATGCATCAAGTGTTTGGGCTTACCGGAACATCTCTTCCTGTTCAGCTACTGTTCGGACGCTCTTGCTTACTGCTCCGCGTTTTGCTCTATCGCTTTTACATTTTATCTCCTATTTTTTCTATATTTTATTTCCTTTATTTTATTTCCTTTTATCACCTAATTTTAACTTCAGCAAATCAGCACAGTGCTCATACGACAAAGTTTGGATTACTACAAAAACTGAGAATTCTTTTACCCGACCAGCTTACATACCGGGAAAGGAAAACACAACTGCCTACAAGGATAAGAGAAAATGCCTCTTCTGGAATCTACTTGCTGCACCAACTGCCACAGACTTTTACAAAGGATTGCAGTTCATGAAACAAAGTTATTTACGGGACCACCAAACCAGACGGAACACAAAACAGAGGTTCGTCAGGGACACCCTCAGCATATAGCCGGTGAGTCCCATAAAACTAGTGCTCCTCGACAGGTAGAAAAACAAGCCGATCGACTTACAAATCGATGGCACAAACAGGGAGCGAGACCAAAAGGCACTCGAGACATCAGATTGTCACGAGCCCCACATATTACCGCAGTAGCATCCTCCACCCCAGATACAGCAATGTCAAGGACTGCAAACGCTGGTCTCCAACCAACACCGATACATCCTGAGAACAGATTT